>WOXC01000923.1:240000-370000 GCA_011680675.1 Gymnobelideus leadbeateri
ATCTGGGTCCAGTGGCAAGATACAGATCAGGATAACTGGAGATAGCCCCCAGTAGGGGGTATTAGTTGCAACATGAATGTGTATTTTAAATCCATTTACACTTTTTTTGTGTATGTAAGTTTATGTGCAAGTTTCTTAAAAGCAGGTTCTTTCATTTAAATCTCTGTAATCTGGAGCCTTATACAGTGTCTGACACATAATAACTGATAAGTAAATTCCTTTTGATTAAAAAATTTTCTTAATGCTAATTACTTCTAGGGCAGTATTTGTAGCCTCAATTTTATATGCTAAACCATATCATGACAATATCATGTATACAGGATGGATGCTAGAACTCTTACAAAACAGTTACAGTTGATTCTTTTGGCAGACCCTATCTATTTTGGTCTTTCTATACAAGAGCAGATTAAGCCAAATTCTAGAGAGGTGGATAATTCTGATTGTAAAAAACTTGAGGAAAGTACGTGTTTCATTTTTTTGTCCTTGTATTCCAAGTGCCTAATCCAATGTCTGGCAAAGAGTAAACTGACTGACTGATTGATCAGTACAGATGATCTCCAATTATTCTAACAGTACTACCACTAGTCAGTCTAGTGTAGTGAAAAATCTCCTGGGGTTGGAGTCAGAAAGACCCTACTTAATCCAAGTTTCACCAATGAGATGGCCTTATAAAAGTCATTTTTCCTCTTTGAACTGTAGTCTCTATTTAGTAAAAACAGGGATGTTAATGTGAAACCTTTTTCCTTTTTGTTCCCTCCATTTTCTTGTATTACTGAGTCTTTACTCAATGCTGATGACACATTTTCCCTGACTATGCTTTCCAGCATGGGTTGTATGTTTATTCACACTCTGGATTCACTGATGGAGGTAGGGAGTTGGAATACTTCTTTTTTTTTCTTTAAACATTGAAACACTTTATTATCTTCAAGTAGGAGAGTAATAAGATGATAACTGGCTCTAATTAGCACCTTGGAGTCTGTTGGTACTGGCGTAGCAAGTTTTGTTTTTTTTTTTCTGTAGACAGTGTAATAAAAGTAACTCTTAGCTATCACACTTTCCTAGTTGGACAACCTTACTAGTAAATAAGTTTCAATGACCTTGTATAAATAACTGAATGTTTTTTAATCTAAAAGATTAGACATTTTGTGTGTCACAAAGAAACTTAAATTACCATGAGTCCCACTTTAATAAAGTGTGACAAGTTGCTAACTTGATTACAGTCTTTAAAAATAGCCTTAGTAGGAAACATCCAAAAAGGGGGGAGGGGGGAAGCATTTACAGAACATGCCACAGTTATCCAAAACAACCACAAATGAGTACTGTTCCACACAATGTTGCAGGAGTCTATTTTGTCCAGCTGACTTTGGGGATATCATAATGTTCAGTGAGAGTATCTAAATGTCTGTTGAAATCCTCCACCCTCTGCTTGTGAGTTTTGGATGCTTTCTTCAAGATTCTTTCCATTTGCCTCTTCTCCTGCATCTTCTCGTAGGCGATCTGCGCTGGGGTCCGCTTGTCCATCCCCCTCTGCTTCTCCTCTTCGTTTTTCTTGCTCGTCACAATCTGCTCGAGGACCTTGCTCTTGTCCTTGTCCTTCCTCTTCTTCCGCTTTGTCACGCCCAGTTCCAACACCCCTTTAAGTTTCAGGGCGCTCCTCTGTACCTGCTCGTATTCTGCCATTCTGGCAACTTCTGCTCGGCCGTTGGAATACTTCTTACTCCCCACTGCCACTACTTCTAGTTTCTTCCTCTACCATCATCTCTCAGTAACCTCTCCTTCAGTGAGGTCCATTCAATCTATATTTACTATCCAGTTACGATTCTGCTAGATCTTATCTAGAGATCTCCAAGAAACTCTCATTTAGTTCAGTACCAAGCTTAGTCTTTCTCTCCTTCCTAACTCATGCCCTTAGATATAAACACATTCACATGTTCGTATATACACATATATACATATGTGGGAGCTAGGTAGTACACTGGAAAGAGTTGTGGTCCTAGAGTCAGGAAGTGTGACCCTGGGCAAGTCACTTAACCTTTGTTTGCCTCAGTTTCCTCTTCTGTGGGAGATAATAATACTTAATTCCCAGGTTTGTTGCAAGGATCAAATGAGATATAATTGTAGAGTGCTTGGCACAGTGTCTGACACACAGTAAGCACTATATAAGTGTTAGTTATTATAACATACATATACATATATATGTATATACACACACACACGCACATCAAGCATCTATGCATGTATACCGATATGTATGCAATGTAGTTGAATATAAATTAATTTGGTAGGGAGAGCACTAATATTTGGGAGGATTGAAATTTCATGCAGAAGCTAGTGAGGAATCTAGGTAGTACAACTGATAAAGTAATGAACCTGAAATGAGAAAGACTTTAATTCAAATACAGGCTCAGACACTTATCTCTGTGACCTTGGGCAAATCATTTAACCTCTGATTGACTCAATTTTCTCATCTGTAAAACAAGGATAATAATAACCACCTACCTCTCAGGATTATTGTAAGGATGAGGTAATAATTATAAAGTATTTTACAAACCTTAAAGTGGTGTTATTATACTAATTACATCACATTATATTATATTATGTTATGTTATGTTGTATTATATTCCATTATATTATATTACTTTACATTGTACTAGGTAATGTAATGTAACACAATGTAACACAAAATAACATAGCATAATACAGTGTAATACAATGTAACACAGTGTAATATAATGTAATACAATGTAATATAATATTTATTATATCATAGAACAGCATAGCATATTATTATATAAGTGTTTTTATTACAACAACAATATAGTGCTGGAATTACATATTAAAAGAAGACAGTGAAGGGCTCTATAAGGCAGAGATAAGGAGGAAGTTCATTCCAGGCATTTAGGATAGACAGAACAAAGGCATGAAAACCAGAGATGAAATGTCATGAGTTAAGAATAGATAGTTAGGCCATGTTTTTGTTTTTATTTTCTAGAGAAAGAGAAATGTACAATGATTCATGAAAGATAGTTTGTGGCCAGTTTGGGGGGGCTTTAAAAGCTAAACAGAAGTGTTTCTGTTTTATTTTTGAGAGAATAGATAACCAATGGAATTGGTTGAATAGAGGAATCATATGATCAGATTTGTCCTTAAGGAACATGAGTTTCACAGCAGTATATAGGTTGGACTACAATGTTGAAAGATTTGAGGTTGGAAGGTTAAATAGGAGACTGTTGTAATAGTCCAGCTAAGAGGTGCTGAATATCTAAATTAAGGTGGTAGCTTTTTGAGAAGAGAGAAAAGGCCAGATATAAAAAATAACTTGAAAGTAGAAATGACAAGATTTGTCAACTGATTAGATATATGGGAAAAGGGAAAGTGAGGAGTCCAACCTACTGTAAGATTATGAAACTGAGACAGTGAACAGAAAGAGGGAAGTTTGGTAGAAGGAAATGTTTAGGGGCAAAGGTAATGAGTTAAGTTTTAGACCTGTTGAGTTTAAGGTGTCTTTGGGGCATCCAGATCAAAATATTCAATAGAGACTGAAGCTTGATGATAAGATCGAGGCTGGGGCTGGATATTTATGTCCAAAATTCTTCTATGCAGAGGTGATAGGGAACTGATGAAGATTGATGAAACCCAAGGGAACCGATGAGATTACTAAGAGAGTGGGGGGTAGAGGGAGCAGATAAAAAGGGACAGGGAATAATCTTGGAGAATATCAACAACTAGGGAAATGGCGTGGATAATGATTTGGCAAAGGAAACTGAAGTCAAGTAAGGCAAGAGGTAAACCAAGGTAAACCAAGAGAGGGGAGCATCAAAAAAAAAAAAAAGGAAGAGAAGAGAGAATATTCAGGAGGAGAGAGTAGTAAAAAATGTCATATGCAACAGATAGGTGGAGATAGATAAGGATTGAAAAAAGATTTGATTTGATAATGAAAGGATGATGGGAACATTGGAGAGAAATTTTCAATTGAGTGATAAGGTTGAAATCCATATTATCAAAAGTGAAGGAGAGGAGAGGAAATTGAAATGGCAAATGTAAACAACTTCTCATGGAGTATTGGTTGAGAAAAGAAGAGTTATAGGACAATAGCTTGAGGGGACGTTAGGTTCTACTGAAGTTTCTTTAAAGATACTTAGGCAGATTTTAAGGCAGTAGGGAAGGAACAGTTGACAGGGAGAGAATGACTATTTGGAGAGGTGGGGGTTGGTGATTATGGATGCCATCTATCAGAGAAGACAGGATAGTATGACATAAATTAGGGAGGAATAAATGGATGAAAAATTAGAAAGCCTTTCACAATTCAGAGATAGAGGAGGTAGATCTCTATACCATGGGATTCAATAACAAGGTGACTTAAGAGGGACAGTTAGACCTCAGAAATGCAATTCTAATGAAACAATTTCAAATGATTCTTCTGGGAAAGGAAAGGTCACATGAGATGATGCAGCAGCCCAGTGAAGAGCTGTGATATGGGGAGGGGAAATGATAGGACCACTGCTTGGGATCAATATGATGATGACAATAGACATGTTAAACACGGCATGTTTATACCTTAGCTCATTTTTTGGGGGGATTGTGATTTCTTTACCATGGGGAATGAAGGGAAAAGAGAGGCTAAAAATAATTAGCAGAAAGTCTAAAAAGATCAGTAAAGGGGTGGTATAAGAGCATCTCAGTGGTCTAAGTCAATTCAAATGTCCACCCAAATGATGCAGGAGCTAAAGGAATAGTTTCCTGATAAAAGAACTGTTCACAGATGTGTAGATTTCTAGAACCAAAGACTAGAAGACACAAGTGATAAAATAACAGATATTTAATCACCACTAACTTTAAAGGACAGATGTGGCCAAAACAGTTTCTTTAAAATTCTTATATTTTCTAATATGTGCACTTTTGACAGTAGATTAGTTTTATCCAAAATTACTTACCTACACCTTCTAAAAATGATATAACCAATATGTAAAGGTATGCAAACTTATTAGAAACAGCAGATGAATATAGTTACATTCCAGAAACTTAGAATATTTTGTAAAGGAATCCCATCCAGTCCACTGAGTCTTTATATATGTTGGGAAGTCCTTACACAAGCCCTAAAGAATTGCAAAGGTTGTTTGGGGAGTAGCTACTAAAGTGATTTATGGGACAGAACTTTTTCTACAAGAATTACCACATTGCACTTGCCCTTAGCTTAGATGTATCACTCTCACTAATTAGTGATTTTGAGCTCATAGGCATTTTAAGACTTAACACTATCTTGATGGTGCAATAATAAGTACAGTAATTCACAGCTACTGTTTACTCATATATATTTTTTTTTAATTAATTTTTTCAGTGACACAAAACCTTTCTCCCCCCATCTTATAATTTCTTTTACCTCTAATATATACAATATATAATACAATCATAGGGAAAAAAGCTACTTGTAATGATGCTCATTTTCAAAAGATCTGTTAACTGTGACGGTTAAGATGGTGATCATTTCAGTTTTAAAATGACTGAGACTAAAATCAATAGATCTTTTTCACCTCTGAAAAACCAAGTCCAGATCTGTATTTGCTCTCTAGTGAAATCGATTTGGTGGCCTCTCAACCCAGCATCTGGGAACCATTGGTCCCCTTCATACAATTGCCCTATTGCTTTTATTAGGACTAGTAGCCTTTGCTCTAAAGAGACCCTTAGTCGGCAACTAGAGATTAATTGGATGGGGAGGGGAGGAGAGAGTCCAAGAGAAGCCTGAGATTGGGAGGTGCCTTGGGAGAAGTTTACCAAACCCTTCCGAGATGAGATCAGGACTTAAATACATGTGCCCAATTTGGCTATACCCCAATGACATGAAGTATGAAAAGAAGCATTCCCTAAAGGGTGTGCCAATTGGTTTTGAGATGACTGAAGGGCAAATTCAAGTACAGTAGGAAGGATTATACAGTAAAATGAGCGCACCAGCAAGCCCTGAATTTGGATTCATAAGACTCAAGTCTACCTGTATCACTTAAGCTTGATGGGCTCATTTTTTTTCTCAACTGAAAATAAAGAGGTTGAACTAGATGACCTCTGATGTCCCTTCCAGCTACAATCATTTGATCACAAATGTTAGGTAATACCACTTCCCTTTATAATGTCTCAAAGATGTCTGCTATAGTTTTTAATTGTAGTTACTTAGCACAAAAATGGGAAATATCATCCAAGTGTTAATATTTTCCATAGCAAGTGCACAGTAGTATGAACACCTCTTGATTAATATTTATAAAGTGACTGAGATGAGTGTTAGGAACTATAGAGAGTAAACAGAAACTTTATGTTAAGTAGCTAAAAATCCCAAGTTGTCATTGAGTGCGATATCTTAATTTGTGTACCCTTTCATCCAGACTTTTTATTTTTGTAATTATCTTTTTCTTCTTTTGCTCTGTTTTTTCCTGGGGATGGTTATTTGTTGATGCAAAGGAACTGGTCTGCCACTACCCCTTCCCCCAACCTCCTATCTTTAAGTTGAACCAGAAACCTAGGAACAGCATTTTTCAGCTTGAAATCAAAGTAGTTTATAGTTTGACTCAAAGAAACCCTTTTTTGCAAAGGACAGAAAGAAAACTTTTTATTGTAGAACCATTGGCATGAGCCATAGAGAACAGATTCTACTGTGGGGCTGGATTCATTATGAAATAGTTTCTGCTAAAGAAGGATAACAAGTGTCCTTATGTATGGTGACCCTGAAAGAAAACACGAGTATACATCTAACTTAAATTGTGCCCTGATTTTTCTTTTACTGTGGGTAGGATATAGTGCTTACCTTCAAATTTCAGTGAAGATGAACCTTATTTTTCATAAAATAACAAACAATGAATTTTCCAGGGTTAGTACAGTGTAGTAGAAAGAATTCTGGTTTTACCTACCAACTCTGTAACCTTGGGCAAGACCAGGGGTAAAGAACCTGCAGCCCTGAGGTCACAAGTGGCCTGCTAGGTCCTCAAGTGTGGCCCTTTGACTGAATCCAAACTTTACAGAACAAATCCTCTTAATAAAAGAATTTTTTCTGTAAAACTTGAATTCAAACAAAGGTCACACTTGAGGCCTCAGGATCACAGATTCCATACTCCTGGAGAAGCCTCTATACCCTTCTGAGCTTCAAGCTCATGAATAAAAGGAGGAGATTGGAAAATGATCTTTAAAGTCCTTTCCAATTCTAATTCTGTAATCTTATAAATATCAAGAAAGTTGGTCATGTACTATGGTACTACTAACCCTAAATTCATGCTGCTTATAAGGGTTCAGATTACATAATATATAGTTAGAAGTTGGGAAGGGTGATGCCTTTACGTTAAATGAATGGTGATCAGCTTTGGATTTGGTGCTCCCTAAAGTGGTCATCAATGCATAGGGTACCTGGGAAAGCCCTCAGACCTGGAGGCCTAGTTTTGTGAAGCCTCTTTTGTCAGAGATATGCCTCAAATTCAGGTCTGACCAGTTCACTCCTGTCTCACTAAAATCCAGTGGCTTTGTATTGGCATTGCTTCCAATATTAATTCCTTTATTTGGCATTTAAAGCCCTTCTTGACCTAACTCCTGTCTCCTTTTTCCATTTTCTTACCCTTTACTCCCCTTCACACCTTCTATTATCCAACCAAAGTGGCCTTCTTATTGTTCTTCATGCCCTATACTTCATCTTCCACATTAGTGGGTTTGCTGGTAACAGGATATTAAAAAAAAAACTACAACTCAAATTTAAACTTAATCTACATCATTATCATTTTCACCACCTTTATTAAGTCTAGAGTCTAGACAATCAACCAAACAATACATCAAGCCCTGATTGTAGTGATTGCTGTAGATTTATGAGGTATTAATGCTCACAGTGAAAATTTAAAATTTGCTGACTCCATTACACCCCTGACATTTCACTTCTACCTCTTATAATCTTCTGTTGGTTTCAAAACCAAATTCAATGCTTCAGACATGAGATTTCCCAATCCTCAAATTTACTTTAAACAGGTTTTGTATATGCAGTATTTATATATTTATATGTTTCCTCTCTCAATAGAAGTTAAACTCCTTGAGGGCAGGAGATTTGTCACATTTGTTTTGCATACCAATGTCTAACATGGTGTCTAGCAACAAGAAGGCCCTTAATAGATGGTTATTGATTGATTGGTTGACCTTCAACAAAATACTTAATCGAGTTGGTCCTTAATTTCCCTATTTATAAAAGAAGGTGGTTAGACTGTTAAGCTCTGAGGTTCCATCTAAATCAAATTGTTTTTTTAATTTTAATTATTTTTCCTATTCTTTTTATATTTTGCTTCTTAAAATTTTCTTTTTATGTTATTATTAACTTTAGCAAACATCAATATATCCATAAACACAGAAAAAGACTACATATAAAACTTGACATACCAACTATATATTTGTATGAAATATACATTTAAAACATATCTATATTTATTTCAAATAGATATTTCAAACTTAATATGGAAGCATCAGTCCCACCTGTCTCCTTTTGAGTTTACTTTGACTATCTTGTTTAATTTTTAAATGGAAGAGAAAGAAATGGTACCTTCTACAAATATAATCTCATTTGGTCCACAAAACAAGCATTTGAGGTAGGTGCTATTATTATACCCATTTTACAGTTGAGGCAAAAGGCAGTAAAATGATTTGTGTCAGAGGTCAGATTTGAACTCAGGCTTTTCTGATGCTAGGCATAGTGTTCTCTCCACTGTAACACTAAATGTTTCTTCAAGGACTCTTTGATGATTTCTTAATTTTGGGAATATTATTAATATCTAGTCTTCACATATATCCCTGTTCCCCCAACCCCTTCAAAAAGCCCTACTTTGTGACAAATAAGCTTAGTCACACATAAATTTACACATGAGAAACATAAAACTCATTTTCTACATAGTTATATTACCTATTCTATATATATGATATATCCTATGTATCTGGAATGACGTGGGAAGCATGTTTCACTAGTCTTACAGAGTCATCGATGAGTTATTTTAAAGATCATAATTCTTAAATCATTCATAGTCTTTTCCTTTACAATGTTGTACTCATTATATAAACTTTTCTTCTGGTTCTGCTCACTTTACTTTGCAATAATTCATATAATCCTCCCAGTTTTCTCTGAAATGTATCTCTTTAATTTCTTATGGTGAAATAATATTGCATTACTTTTGTATTCCATTGTTATCCATTCACTCCCCAATTGGAACACAATTATTTTATTTACAATTCTTCCTAATAGAAAAAGTACTGATATAAATATTTTTGTACATATGGGTCTATATCCCCCTTACTTTGATCCTTTTGGAGTATAAGCATAGCAGTGATATTACTTGGTTAAAAGATATGTGAATTATTTGGAGTGGTAGTTTCAAATTACTTTCAAGAATGCCTGGGTCATTGGTACAACCTTTCTGGAGAGCAATTTGGAATTGTGCCCAAAGGGCTATAAAACTGTACATACCCTTTGACCCAGAAATACCACTTCTAGGGCTGTATCTCAAAGAGATCATAAAAATGGCAAAAGGACCAACATGTACAAAAATATTTATAGCAGCTCTTTTTTGTGGTGGCAAAGAACTGGAAATTGAGGGGATGTCCATCAATTGGGGAATGACTGAACAAGTTGTGATATATGAATGCAATGGAATAGTATTGTGATATAAGAAATGATGAGCAGACTGATTTTAGAAAAACCTGGAGACACTTATATGAACTGATACTGAGTGAAATGAGCAGAACCAGGAGAACTTTGTATATAGTAACAACCACATTGTATTATGACTGACTTTGAAAGACTTAGCTCTTCTCAGTAATGTAAAGATCTAAGACAGCTTCAAAAGACTCAAAGGAAAACGCTATCCACATCCAGAGAAAGAAGTTTGGAGTCTGAATGAGGATGGAAACATCCTATTTGCTTTCCTTTTCTTTTGTTGTCTTGTTTCTTCTTTTTTTTTTGTTTCTTCCTATGAGTTCTAATTTTTTACATCATGACTAAATGTGAAAATATGTTTAATATGAATGCACTTTTCTATTCTCATTCAATACACCTATCCTTTGCCCATCATTGGGGTTAGGGATTGGGTGCCCCCATGATACAGAAAATCCACATAAAATTTTTTGGTCTTCCCTTCATACCAGAGAAGACATCTGAACTATTATGGTATCAAAAGACAAAATACATTGATATTATACAATTCTATACATGAATTTTATGCATTTCAGACTTCTAAACTTTTTTGTGGCATCTGTTGGTCTTTGTATGTTGTCTGCAGCCTCTGTAAAACTCCCCAAAAATTCCCATTAAATTTCTTATGCTGACCCATGATATATAGAAACTGCAATAGGGAAAGTTGTGATGTGGAAGGGATAACTGTAGATGTAAAGATCTGACTTCTATTTCTATATCAGACACTAACTGTGTCATCATGGGCAAATCACTTAAGTCACTTAAGCTCTGCCAGCCTCAGTTTCTCCATTTGTAAAATGGGGATGATAATAGCTCCTACTTCTCAGGGTTGTTGAAGGATCAAATGAGATCATATTTGTAAAGTGCTTTCCAGACCTTAAAGTTCTATATAAATGCTATCTATTATTATTAACAGCAATAAATATAGACATATCTTCCAGAAAACAGTTATAAAAATGGTATGTAGGTCCTTAACTTCTTTCTTATTTATCTTTTTGTTAAATTTTACTAAGCTAGAAAGGATTACATTTAGCCCCCCCCCCATTGTTATAATTTTGTTGTTTGTTTTGCTCTGCATTTCAAATTAACCTTTTCATTAAATAATTAGATACTATGCCATTCAGTGTATTTATACTGAGTGCTGATATTATTTCATAGTTTATCTCATTTAAATACATATATTTTTTGTACTTTGCCTAATAACAGAAATAAGAGTAGTAATAATATCTGACAATATGAGCTAGTTAACAATCGTAGCTAGAATATATAAAACATTTTTAATATTTATAAAGCACCTTACAAATATTATCACAAGATCAAGATTGCAATCCTTAGATTCACCAAAAGCATAAAAAATTCTTCTCTACCCTTTCTCAGGAGCAATTCTTGTGTTATATAAACTGGGCTCAAAACCCTGTAAGGGCTTGAGGCAGCTGCTCTTGGGATTATCATTGTTCAGCTTCCTAGACACCTATTGTATAAAAGTCCCAGTCTATGTTTGATGTTCTTAGAGTAATTCTCACTGCCCTGTGTCTTCCTGACCTAAAGTGGCCCCTTGCTGTGATTAATGAGGAGGTGGAGGGGAGTAGCATTTTATCTGAATTGTATCCTTTTTAATCTTGCCTTAAGTAAAAATTTTATTGCTTTTTTATAGTCTATGAGTGGCTCATTACATTCTAATTCAGAGCCTGAATCATTGGATTGGTCTGAGTTAGCAAACACAAGGAGGGATCTGCTGGGGGGAGTTTAAGACCTGTTACCATACAGAGGTGTTCAGATTGTTTTTCTTATCCACTCAAACAGCAGCCAACAACAGCCAACAGGAAAGAAGAAACTCACTTTGGCTGGTTAGTGTTCTTTGAATGTACCCTAGTTCTGGCTCCATAAACAATCAGCATCTCATTTCTTCACCATGTGGTTAGCTAGTCAATCATAGAATTAGCCAGTCACACAATTTCAATGGACACTAAAAATTGGGAAACAGGGTCTTGCATTATACACCATCATTCCTGTTCTGCAAATAGGCTCCCCAGTCTTTTCCACGTAGAGACCCCATCAGCTAAGCACAATATGTATACTCACATGTTCACCTCTTTCCTATGTGTGTGTATGTACGTGTGTATGTATGCATATGGTTAATTGGAAGAATTGATTAAATCATGATAAAAAGTGTTTTGCATAGCAGGAAAAGAGACAAATTTCCTTTCAGAATCCTAATATATTCAAGGGTCACAGAGGGGGTTAAGTAAGACAAACATAAAGTCAGGGTGTGGTTTTGTTCAGTTTTGTTGGTTTTTAAAGAGGGAAGAAAAAGTTGGGGAAGAAAATATATTAGAGGAATAATGAGAACCTAGAACTTCTTTACTATTTCCCATAATTAGAGGTGAATGAGATTAGAAAAACATGGAGGAACCAGTGAAGGAATAAAGCATCTCATGAAGGCACTTGTTTCCAATTAGACAAAGGAGGGTTGACCACATAGACATATAAAGAATTTGGTATAAAAATGGATTAAACTCAACATGTATAAGACTGGGGGTAGGAAAAAGATAGTAGGGGGAAGTAGGTTTAGAAAAGGAATAGTCAGCAATAAAACAAAACAACTTCTGGGGTTTGATCACCAACAAAACAAAATAACTTCTAGGGCTTGATCACAAAGGGAGGATTAAAAAGAGAAAAAGAATGGGAGAACCAGAAATTGAGTATGGACATGGTGAAGAGGGGAATGACTGTGGATAAGCTACATGCCTCTATTATTATTGAGTGATAAAATTTCTTTTTCTTCCTCTACAACTCTCTTCATGGAAAAAGGAGGAAGTAAGGAAAAGAAGAAAAAAAATGAGTTTATAATGGTGGAAAATGTACAATTAAAAATCTTATCAGTGAATTTGAATGGGGTGAACTCTTCCATAAAATTAAATAGAGTAGCAGAACAGATTAGAAAGCAAAATAGACAATATATTGACAAAAATACTTTTGAAACACAAAATTTATATGGTGTAAAATGGAGTCATTTTATTCCAGGCCTGGCCTACCTCAGGCCAGACCAGTAATTCAGACTTAGAATGAGAATTCAATAAGACAGTCATGGACCACAAAAATTAAATAAAAAATAATCTTATTTAAGATATAAGAGGATATAAATTTGACAAAATATTATTGTAATACTAGCATTTATATAATATTTAAAGTAAATATTTTATAAATATTATCTCATTTTATACCCTCCAAACAACTTTGGTGGTAGGTGGTATTACTATTCCAGTTTTTCATGAGGAAGGTGAAGCAGACAGAGGTTAACTGAATTTTCCAAGGTAACACTGCTAGTGAGTTTCTGATTTCAAATTTTAACTCTGAGCCTCCCAAGTTCAGGTGCAGGACTCTACCTACTACACCACCTGCCTGCCACCCTCCACCATCACCATGTTTTCACCATGGTAACCAGCCAATCTGGGTCAGAAAGTTCCCTCAGAGCAGTGAGAATTATTTTTTAAACCTTCATCATAAGTTTGTCACAAAAGTCTCTAAGCAGATGAGTAGCATGCTTTATCATTTGTCCTCTGAATAGTGGCTGGTCCTTATATTGATCAGAGTTCTCAAGTTTTTGGAAATTGATTGTTTCTGCAATGTTTTTATTGTATAAATTATTTTTATGGTTCTACTCACTTCATTTGGCATTAGTTCTTAAGAGGTTCCCCAAATTTCTTTGAAACTGTACATTTTATAATTTCTTATAAAACAACAGTATTCCATTACCTTCAGAAATTGATGGGGCATGGTAAACTCTGGGCCCTGGAATCAGATGAAGTCTGATTTTAAATCTCTTTGGCTTTTAGTTCCCTCATCTGAAAAATGAGGAAATTTGTGATTAGTATTAAATGAGATCATGTACATAAAATGCTTTTAAAATTTTATATTCCTATATAAGTGACAGCTGTTACTGTCACCTCTTCAGTTGGCTTTTGGGATACATAATCAATAATCAAATAACTATTAATTAACTAGTCCTCCAGTGAATCTTCCTAACCTCTAATTTCCTTATACCAGATCTGAAAAAAGAGATCAATTTAATCATTTTGACTTAGCATTGTGTCAATATAGTCCAAACCTAGCTTTTAAACTTATCTATGGACTATATTAGTCAGTTCTCCTTTCCTCCAAACCTTACTTCCCTCACCTCCCACCTTAAATGGATCAAGCTGAGTTAACTTAGTCTGTAGGAAGAGTACTAGGTTGTTTTGCTCCTGCTGCTGATGTAAATTCCATGTGAGGCCTTTGGTAAATCATTTAACTTCTCTTTGTGTCAGTTTCTCTACAGAATGAGATGGTTAGTCTAGATAATCTTAAAAAATAGCTCAAAGATTCTCTGATGAATTGCCTACAGCTTTCTCATGGACCTATGACTTCAACTCACATAACCTATTGCTAGCTAAACTTATTCTTTACCCCTGCTTTTGCCTCCTAGAAAGACTTCACCAAACTAGTTCTGGTCTTTTTATTAATTATCTATAAATATATATGTATATATGTGTGTAATTAACAACTTCTCCAAAAACACCTAACCATTAATAATAAAATTTTATAATCACCATAAAACTGTCCAGGCCATGGAAGATGGTGCAATAATTCACCCCTAATTGCTTTTATCCTCCTGCCCACAAACTCAGTAGGTGGAGAAATGAATTCCAATCCTGTAATTCATGCCTGGCCATGTTTTATTGTTTAATTTACTCATAGTACTTAAACCAAAATAGTCTCCAACACTCAAACATTACACAAACTCACAATGCAGCATGTGAAAGTGAGTCAATAAGCATTTATTAAGCTCCTACTATGTTTCAGGTAATGTGCTAATAACTGGGGGAGAAAAAAATGGGAAGACAGTCCCTGATCTCAAGGAGATCATGATTTAATAGGGGGAGAACATGCAAGCAACTGTGTATGGACACTATACATATTAGATAAATTGGAAATAAGAAAAAGTCACTAGCATTAAGGAAGTGTGAGCATTTATACCTTGGAAATTGTCAAATACTACAAATCAAGGCTTGATTTAATATATTACTTATTGTCTACACTTAAGAAAGGGATGGGGAAAATGTTGATAATGCAAATAAAACTTATAAGTGTATTAACTTTTTTTTTCAGAGAACTTGTTGCTAAATAATTATTAGCACACCTGTAGCAGCAAGCACCCCAACATCCCCAGGGTGGCTGCCAACACAGGTTCTTAGATCTGCTTTTCTAAAGGAAAGCAACTCAAAATGGGTTAAAAATCTTGCTTTAATCAATCAAACATATCATTTACCTAGTTCAGGGGAAAAAGGTCAACACCCCGAATGTCAGCATATACAGACAGAAACATTTCAAGCAGACAGGCCTCCAACTGTCCAACCATTATATCCATACCAAATCACAGTTACCAGAGAGGGAAGCATCAACATCTGGGTTTTTCAAAGCCAGGGGGCTCTCAAAGGCTGCCCAGAGTCTCCTCTGATCAAATCACACAACACTTCTCAAAGTGAGCACCAAAACAATGCCTCACATCAGGGATTATATAGCCTTCTGGCTCAGAGAAATGTAACAACCTTCTTGACCCCACTGCCCAATCACAAAGTATCTCCTGAGAAACAATCCTCCTACCACAGGCTCCAGGTGCACTTAAGCCTATCAAAGGGCCTAGGGGCAGGGAAGATCTTAAAAATTTGTATTCCTATAACAACACCACTGATTAAGGTGGAAAGAGAGAGGGTCCTTGCAGAAACTGGAACTTTAGCTGGGACTTTAAGGAACCTGAGGGATCCAGGAGGCAAAGATGGGAAGCACGCAGTGAAATTGCCCTGAGTCAGGAGGTGGAGTGTCTTGTGCAAAGAGGCCAGTATCGCTAGATCAAAGTGTGTGTGTGTGTGGGGGGGGAGGGGGACAGATAGGATGCAAGAAGACTAGAAAGGAGCAAGGTCTGTGTTAAAAAGATCTTTGAAATCAAACAGAGGACTTTTAAGATGTCCATGCCATTATCTATTTTGAGATATTCAATAGGTAGTTGGATATATGAATCTGGATGCCAGTTGAGAGGTTATAGGTGGACAAATAGATCTGGGAATCATCAGCATAAAGATGATTATTGAACCCTCTGGGACTAATGATATTACTAGGTGAAATAGAATATAGGGAGAAGAGGACCTAAGACAGAGCCCCGGGGGAACCCCAACATTGGGGAAGTATGATGAAGATCCAACCAAAGAGAATGAGGAATAGTGTCCGTGGACATATGAGGAAACCCTCAATAGAGTAAAATCACGGAAACATAGGGAGAAAAGAGTATTTAGGAGAAGAGGGTGATTGGCAGTGGCAAAGGCTACTGAGAGCTCAAGAAAGATTAAGAAAAGGACACAAAGTTCGACAATTAAGAGATTATTAGTGGTTTTGGAGAAAGCACTTTCACTTGGATGATGGTGTCAGACGTCTAAGCTCTCTTACAGAGAGCTAAGATAAGAACTAGAAGTAAGTCATGGAGGTATTAATTGTAGATGGACCAGAAATGGTCCTTTCTTATAACCTGTTCTTTCTTATCTGTGCTAGAATGTGTCTAAGTCTGTGTGTTTGACTGGAGGCCAGCTTATAGTTTCAATAGGGTGTTCTAACCCAATCTTTTACCTTAAGGACTGGGAAGTATGTGAAAGGGAGATTGGAGAAAGGGAAAATTTTTTATTTTGAAGGTAAAGAAGCAAGAGTAAAAAGTTTTTTTTAAGAATATATTTTAATACAGTTAATTTGCAAATGATTTAAAATAAATTTCCATTTCTCGCACAGTATAGTTTGAGTAATCATTTCTATCCTAAGTCAACAAACACTTATTAAGCTCCTACTATGGGCTAGATGCCTTGCCAAGTGCATTATAACCTTAATTATAAAATAGTCTGGCTTATTCTCTTTTGGGGTGGAGAGTTGGTTATGAATGGACATGTCATTTCCCGGGTAGATTTTTTGACTTGTTTATTTATTTTATTCTGAATTTAATAATAAACAAATATTTTCCCATAACATAGTAGAATAGGAAAAAAAAAGGTGACTGCACATGAAACTTTAAATCTATTAGTACAGTTTGCTGTTCCTTTTAAATATATAATAAACTTATCATGTAACTCTTTTCCCACCTTTTTTCACCCTTCCTTCCCTCCTGTTCCCACCCTAGACATAAGGGACTGAAATTTTCATCTTCTGTCACTCAGATAGTACTCAGCACAAGGTTAGATACACAGTATGTGGTTAATAAAAGTATAATGCAAGAAAGAATTAAAGTGTTTAAAGACTGATTGTGGATGTACTTACTATCAAAATACATACTCAGCATGCCCATACACAGGCATACAGACTCACACATGAATCACCACCACCACAAGAATTGGCAAATTTGGGCTTCCAGAGAGAGGAACTAGAGTTATTTGTGCCTCTCAGATCTATATATTAAGAACCTTTTCAACACTCAGGAAACCAGTACTGTCTACTTCCCCTTCCTATCCAATACTTCAGGTCTTTCCCTTCTTTTTGGTCACAGCCACAGCCTGATTTGGTTACATATTCTCTTTCTCTATTTCTCCTCTCACCCTATAGTTTCCTTCTCAAATGAGCTTGAGCAATTTGTGCATCTTTTTTACTACCTTTCCCATTATCTTATATCATAGTTATTTCTATATTTGTCTTGTCTTTGGCACGTGGGCCAGGATTGTGTTTATTTAATCTTTGTATTCCTATTATGTAATAAGGGATTTTCAAATAGTAGATTCCCAATAACGGTTATTGAACAAATGAATAAATAAATGCATTTTATTTCATTCTCCTCGGGAATACATAGTGCCTTCTTATCTCTTATGTCCTGAATGGTAGACAAATGCCCCATCTGCTGTGTGAGAATAGAATCAGATCAGTCAACTCTTTAACTTGCTTTCCTTCTTTTCTATAGGATAACAGTTCTTACCAGGGCTATCTAGTGAGCTAAGACCCATAACTACTGAATGCCTGTCACAACAAAAGAAGTAAATAAATTTCTATATGATTAGGTGACCAACCCCCTTAGCAAATAATGAACAAGCAGAGAGGGCATCTGTTGACATGATGTCTTGATGGACTTTGTCTCACAATTCCTATGACCCTGTCTCTGTCTCTTTGTGTACATCAGCTCATTTGGCCTAATTAACCTTCATTTGCTTTGCTCAACAGAAACCATCCCCCTGAAACAGATGTTGCTTGCAGATTCTCAGAAAAGCTTTCAATGTGATATATGAATAGGATCATCAGTCCTGAACCATGCCAGGAAATCAGCTTAACTTGATCTCCACTGGTTCCCAAAGTTGGTGTGTTGGCAAGGGCTTTGTATGTGCCATGACAAAGGAAACCTATTGCCGAATTGATCCTGATTTTTAAGTACACATTGAATTAATTTTAATTCTTCAATTCAACTAGCATTTATTAAATGATTACTCCATGCCAGGCATTATAGTAGGCACATGGAATATGAAGGCAAAAATGGAGCAGTACCAGCCTTCAAGGAGGTTATATTTTACTGGAGGGAAATGACAGGTATACAGGTAAACATGAAGTAATTTTTTGGGGGGTATGTTAATAACCAGGAGGTGGAAAAATTGTCTCTTGTAGGATATGGCACCTGAACTGAGCTTTGCAGAAGTCTCAGGGTTCCAAGAAGTAAAGTTGAACAGGAATATAATTTTTAATGTGGAGGACATTCTGTGCAAAACCATAGACATGTGGGAGATGGAATATTATGTACAGGGAAACAGGAAGGAGACCAGCTTGGATGGAATGCTGACTCTATGAGCAGGAATAATGTGAAATCAATCTGAAAATATAGGTTGGAGCAAAAATATTAAGGGATTTAAATTTCAGAAAAAGGTGTTTATATTTTACCTTAGAAACAGTATGAAGACAGAGTTTCTTGAGCAAGGGTCAGAATTGCACTTTAGGAATATCACTTCAGAAACATGTGAGAATGTACTGGGCTGGTGAAATGGATGCAGGGAGACAAATTAAGAGGCTACTGCAGCAGTCCCAGTGAGAGGTGATCAAAGCCTTTCTTGGGGTGGTTAGAAGTATGAATGAAGAGAAGACATATGTGAGAGATATTGTGGAGGTAAAATCAACAAAATACAAAAACTGATTGATTGGATCTGGGAGATTGTGGTGAGTGAAGAGTAGTAGATGGTTTTGCAATTGTATCTCTGGATGATCAGAAAAATTGTGGAACCCACCACAGAAACAGGAAAATTAGGAAAAGGGGTGGGTTTAGACACAAAGATAATGAGTTTCTTTTTGGAAAATGTTGAATTAGAGATACCTATCCACTTGGATATGATTAACATGTAGATGTGCTAAAAAAAAATGAGGGCGAGATTTGGGAGTCATCTAAACAGAAGATGATCATGGAACCCATGGGAAAATGTAAAGAGAGAAGGGCTAGGACAGAGGCCTGGACTTGAGACTTTCATTGCACTAAAGTGCCATTATCTAATCTACTTCCCAGGAAAAGAATCAATCAGTAAACATTTATTAGGCCCTTGCTATGTGCCAGGCAGTGGGAATACAAAAAGAAATAAAAGACATTCCTTGTGCTCAAGGAGCTTATAATCTAATGGGAAATACAACATACAGACAAAACAAGCTATATATAGGATGAATATGAAATAATTCATAGAGGAAAGGCACTAGAAATAAGGATGACTTCCTGTAGAATGTGTGGTTTTATTTGGGACCTAAAGTAAGCCAGGAAGGTCAATAATTGGAGAAAGAGAGAGAGAAAGGGAGGGAGGGAGGGAGGGAGAGAGAGAGAGAGAGAGAGAGAGAGAGAGAGAGAGAGAGAGAGAGAGAGAGAGAGAGAGTCAGGAATGGGGAACAGCTAGAAAGATAGAGCATCTTGTTTGTGTGACGGCCAGGGTGAAGGTCACTGGATCCAATTCTACTTGTCCAGGAGTAAGGTGCAAGGAGACTGAAAAGCTAGGAAAAGAAAGAAGTAATAATCTGGTCAGTCCATTTCAAAAAAGATGAAATCCCAGTGACAACCATATTTGAGATACCATGTATAAAGGATAGGACATAGATCTAGGAAAGGAAAATAAGAGGTGTGATTAGACAGGTAAGAGAACCATAAGAGAGGAGTCACAAAAATATCCAGGGAGGTGAAAGTAGCCAGGGGGAGGGCATGGGCAATTGCAGATTCTGCAAAAAAATCAAGAAAGGGGAGACAAGAGGTAAAAACTTCATAAGTAAGGATGTTGGTAATATTTTAGTTCATTGGTTGAATCAGAAGATAGACTGCAAGAATTTGAGAAGAGAGTGAGAGAGATGGAGTAGAGACAATAAATATAGAACACATTATGAGTTTGACTATGAAAGGGAGGAGAAATATGGGATGGCTCAAGGAATGGCAGGATCAAATGCAGTATTTCATTTGTTTTTGGTTCTTGAGGCTGGAAGAGATCTAGACATGTTTGTAGACAGCAAGGAAGGAGCCAATTGACAGAGAAATTAAAGATGGGTGGAGGTGTAAATAATTGAAATTTCTAGGTCTAGTGATGGGATTAAGGTTGCAAGTAAAGAGAATACCTTTTATAAAAACATTCTTTAGAGACTAAAGCGAAAGACCATAAAATGGAGGATGATACTGAGGTGATTCAATTGGTAGAATTGAGGTAAATAATTACCTTAGAATATCAGAGGGTCGGGGGGCGGAGCCAAGATGGCAGAGTAGAAACAGCTTTTCCAATGTTCTCTGCCCCACACAAATTTCAAACAATGTGAAAGGGAGCTCCGAACAACTTCTGGAGCCACAGCACCCACAGAACAGCACAGAGAAGCTAACCTCTTGCTGAGGACAGCCCAGCAGCCCTGCAGGGAGCGGCCAGTGCAGCGCTCTGAGAGCAGGCAGCACAGCCCGCTGGGAACCTACAGCACAGCCCGCAGAGCCGAGGCCAGGTCCGGGGTTTTAGCCCCAGGGCAGCTGGGCCTTCAGCCAGCTGGTGGAACCCCAGAACACCAGCAATTGTGGCGATTCCAGAATTATCAGCACAGATATGCCTAGGACAAAGTGAGAGGTTAGTGCCCTATGGACTTTGGAACCAGTATTTGGGGAACACGTGGCTTCCTCCCCTGGGGGCAAAAAGCTGCTGAAGAAACAGCTGCACAGAAGCCATTTGGCAGTGTCAATAGTGGCTCTAGCTCCTGGTCTGCGAACTGTAGGAAGATCCAGCAATCAGTCTGGGGGTTAATTGCTTTTGCTTTAAACTGCCTGGATCTGGATTGTGGTCTGGGGGGGAAGTTTGGGGTGGGTATCCAACTTGCCAGAGTGGGTGGAGGCTTTACAGAGGCCACCCAACTGGCGGAAGTTGTGAAGACCCCACGTTTGGGCAGAAGCTCCCCTGTCTGGTGGCAGAGTCCTACTGTGGCAACAAGCCCCAAAATCAAGTAATTAAGTGGCAATATGCCTAGGCAAATGAAAGAAAATAAACAGAAAAGTTCAACATTGGACTCCTATTTTAGGGGCAAAGAGGCTCAAAGCATGGAGGAGGACTGTGAGGTCAGAACTCCTGCCAAAAGCCCTAAATGAAAATACAAGCTGGCTACAGGCCATAGAGGACCTTAAGAAGCAGATAAGAGAAGTGGGGGAAAATTTGGGAAGAGAAATGAAAAAGATGCAAGAAAAATATGAAATGACAGTCAACAGCCTGACTGAGGAAAATAACACCTTAAAAAATAGACTAACTCAAATGACGAAAGAGGCTCAGAAAGGAAATGAGGAGAAGAATGCCTTAAAAAGTCAAATTTGCCAGATGGAAAAAGAATCTCAAAAGCTCACTGAGGAGATTCATTCCTTCAGAGTTAGACTGGAGCAAATGGAAGCTAGTGACTTTATGAGAAATCAAGATACTATTAAACAGATCCAAATAAATGAAAGAATAGAAGGCAATGTGAAATATCTCATGGGAAAAACCATTGACCTGGAAAATAGATCCAGTAGAGATAATTTAAAAATTATTGGACTACCTGAAAGCCATGATCAAAGAAAGAGCCTAGAAATCACCCTTCAAGAAATTCTCAAGGAAAACTGCCCTGATGTTTTAGATCCAGAGGGCAAATAGAGGTTGAAAGAATCCACAGATCACCTCCTGAAAAAGATCCCAAAAAGAAAACTCCCAGGAATATTATAGTCAGGTTCCAGAATCCCCAGATCAAGGAGAAAATACTCCAAGCAGCCAGGAAGAAACAATTTCAATATTGTGGAAACACAATCAGAATAGCCCAGGACCTGGCAGCTTCTATATTGAGGGATAGAAGGGCATGGAATATGATATTCCAGAGGGCAAAAGAGCTGGGAATGAACCCAAGGGTCACCTACCCAGCAAAACTGAGTATCTTGTTTCAGGGGAAAATATGGTCATTCAGTGGAATAGAGGACTTTCAAGCATTCTTGATGAAAAAACCAGAGTTGAATAGAAAATTTGACATTCAGACACAAGAAGCAAGAGATGCTTGAGAAGGTAATCAAGGAAAAGAAATCAAAAGGAACTTATCAAAGTTGGACTATTTACAGTCCTACATGGAAAAACAATAACTGTGTTTGATGAAACCTTTCTCATTATGAAAATAATTGAAGAAGGGTACATGGCATATGTTCACAGGTATACATGGATAGAGGGCACAGGTTGAATTTGATGGGAAGGGATGATAATTTTTTTTTTTTGGAGGGCAATTGGGGTTGGGTGACTTGCCCAGGTTCATGTGGCTGGGTTTTTGTTTGTGTGTTGGGTGTCTGGGGCCAGATCCGAGCTCGGGTCCTTCTGGCTCCAGGGCTGGCTCTCTGCTCGTCTGCGCTACCTAGCCGCCCCAAGGAAGGGATGATTCTTAAGGGGTGAAGTCAAGAGGTGAGAGACGAAAGTGGCAAGAGGAGATGGAGAGAGACAGGGTAGGGCAAACTATCTCATGTAGAAGAGGCAAGGGGAAGTAGTTGCAGGGGAGGGGAAGAACAGGAAGGCAAAAAGGCAAAAGCATATTCTCATTGAAGTTGGCTCAAGGAGAGAATCACATACATACTAAATGGAATATCTTACCCTCACTCACTCTCCTGAGTAGGGGAAAGGGGGATGAGAGGGGGGATGATGGAGGGGAGGGCATTCTGGGAGAGGGGAGGTTAGAAGTACCCACTATCAAAGAGGGACAGGATCAAAGTAGGGAATGGACCAGGTGGGAGGTGAGACAGGTGGGAGGGAAATATAAGCAGTCTTTTACAATATATCTACTATGGTAATGTTTTGCATAGATATACATGTACAACACATACTGAATTGCTTATCTTCTCAGAGGGAGTGGGTGACAGGGGAGAAAGGGAATGGATCTGAAAATCGAAGTTTTAAAATTAAATGTTTCATAAGATGTCCAGGCAGTGGGGCTCAGAGATTCACCTTGTCCTAATGGCAAAGTCGAAGGGGGTATGGGAGAAGATATGGGAGAGAGCAGATTGGATGAGGGGATATCTGGTGGGACTGCTGTTCTGAGGTGGTGGGTAGGGAAAAAATGGGGGGAAAATGTAACTCATAATCTGGTGGAAATGAATGATGTAAACCAGAAGTTAATAAAGCATTTGTTTAATTAAAAAAGAAAGAAAGAAAGAAAGAGAGAAAGAAAGAAAGAAAGAAAGGAAAAGAAAACACCTTGCCTCCCCATAAGAATGAACAAGGGCTTGAGATGAGAAAATTGTAATTAATAAAACTAATAAGCCTATTTCCTAAAAAAAAAAAAAAGAAAGAAAATCAGAGGGTGGCTAGGTGGCACAGTGAGTAGAGCACCAGCCCTAGAGTCAGGAGGACCTGAGTTCAAATCCAACCTCAGACACTTAATACTTACTAGCCATGTGATCTTGGGAAAGTCACTTATCCCCAATTGCCCTGCCTTCCCACTCCAAAAAAAAAAAAAAAAAAGATTAAAAAAGAAAGTCAGGAAGTGTACACAGTATACAAGGAAATAAAATTTGTCATATTTCCCCAATGAATGGTGACTATACGGATTATCATAACCTTGAATTAAAAAAATAATCATAGAACATCTTTAAATATGTTTTTATTATTAGGATACTATGGATCTAGAATGTCTAGAAATAGTTGTGCAGTTTACAGTTAACCAGTGTAGTCTGGATGCACCATTCTGCTCAATAAATCAGAAATGGCCACTTTAGTCTTCAAGTATCTTTTTTTAAAGCCAGTTTCCTAAATAAATGTCCTCTAATTAGTCATAAGGGAATCACAATGTACAAATCCATAAAAAAAAGACCTTAGGAAATGAAATGCTGATCAGTGGATTAGGTTCCAGCTATTTTTTAATTTAGGAGATAAATAACATGAAAGAAAAAAAATTAACACACAATTTAGCCAGGTTTTAAACAAGCTGAAAGAAACATTCAGTACCTAGTTTATAGGTGAGTGAAGTTCATTATCTTATATGTATCAGTTCCTTTCCAAATTGGAACTTTGTTTATTAAAAATTAATAGACATAGTAAGGTATGAATTGAATTATATAAATTTTAATCTTACTATAAATAAAAGCTATAGCTAAATGGGAGGGTGGCTAAGAGGTTTTGAGAGGCAAATAAAGAAATTGATGGAATTGATTTTATAGTGCATTCATGAATAAGAAAAAACATCATTTCCTGGGATATTTGGTCATCTTGTTTTGCTTTTACAAAAATACTATGACAAAAAAGTGTAGCTGATGCAACCATTTTTTTTTTTGTTCAAAGAATAAGAATGTAGGGACATTTTATAAAGAATTCAGCAAGATGCATCAAATTAAATCACATATGCTTTAACTCTAAATGACTTGAATAGAAAAGTGTGGGTACAATGGAGGATGGTGAAAAATATTTTAGAAAATATATTTCAGGAATGAGAACTAAAAAACAGACTTTAAAACATGTTTTAGGAATAAAGAATGAGAAAAGTAAAGGCTTGTAAACAATGCAAAAATCTCATGTATATACATATCATGAACTCTTCAAGAGCAGAATTATGAGGCACTAGGTATGGCAAGTATCAAATATTATAAAAATAACCTGATTATATATATATATTTTTAAGCAATTGGGGTTAAGTAACTTGCTCAAGGTTACACGGCTAGTCATTTGATTTATGCGTGGGTGCTCATTTTCTGAGGCCGGATCTGATCTCTGGTCATCCAAACTCCGAGGCCGGCGCTCTTACTCACTGCTCCACCTAGTCGCCCCTTTAGGGCAATTGGGGTTAAGTAACTTGCCCAAGGTTATACGGCTAGGTTTTTGTTTGTGCGGATTAAGTGTCGGAGGCCGGCTCCGAACTCAGGTCCTTCTGATTCCAGGGCCGACGCTCTATTCACTGCGCCACCTAGCCGCCCCACCTGATTATATTTTAACAGACAGGTAACAGTCAACTGCCCATATGTGAGTCATTTTGGAACTAGCTCTCCATGTTTAGGTATCTTACCAAAAGAGTAAAGACCAAAATCCAAGTCAAAATAGAAGGAATAGCAAAAATTAAGGGAAAAAGTTTGTAATTGAAGTAAATTGTTAATAATGAAAAATAGGAAATAGATAAAAGAAGAGACATTGATATATACCTTTTTTTTTGGAGGCAATCACAGTTAAGTGACTTGCCTAGGGTCACACAGCTAGTAAGTGTCTGAGGCCAAATTTCAACTTAGGTCTTTCTGGCTCCAGACCTGGTACTTTATCCACTGCTCCACCTAGCTGCCAAAAACTAGACCTAAATATACATAAAAATATTCAGAATATCTCTTTTTATAGAAGTTAAGAATTATAAACTAAGGAGATATGCATCAATCAGAAATGGCTAAACAAATTATGGCACTCAAAAGAAATGGAATAGTATTGTGCTATAAGAAATGATGAAAGAGATGATTTTAGAGAAACCTGGGAAGACTTCTATGATTTGATTCCAAGGGAAGTGAGTAACAACAATTTCTACAGTAACAACAATGTAAACAGTAATAACATTGATAGATTTTCTTTCTTTGTTTCTTTGTTCCTTTCTTTGTTTCTTTGTTCCTTTCTTTTCCTTTCTTTCCTTTCTTTCTTTCTTTCTTTCTTTCTTTCTTTCTTTCTTTCTTTCTTTCTTTCTTTCTTTCTTTCTTCTTTCTTTCTTTCTTTCTTTCTTTCTTTCTTTCTTTCTTTCTTTCTTTCTTTCTTTCTTTTTTTTTTTTTTTGTTCCTTCCTTTCTTTCTTTCTTCCTTCCTTCCTTCCTTTCTTCCTTTCCTTCTTTCTTTCTTTGTTCCTTCCTTTCTTTCGTTCTTCCCAATGTAGGCATTATTTAAATTGTTTTTCTGTTTCTGCTTACTTCTCACTTCATCAGTTCGTACCTACCAGGTTTCATTGAATCTGTTCCTTTCCTTATTTCTTGGACAATAACATTCAATTCTATATTAGCCATTTTCCTATTGATAGGGACCCACTTTGTTCCTAGCTCTTTGGTACAGCAAGTTAATGGATATACACACGTGAATGCATATACATATTCACATATGTTTGACACAATTCAATATATATATAGATATATATATCTATAGATATATAGATATCCTTTCCCTCTATCTTTGAGCCTACCAGTCAAAAGGTCAAAGAAGATGCATACATTGGTGACTTTGACCAAAGATACAAATATACATTCCAAAATGATTGGACCAATTCACAGCTCTACAAATAGTACATTGGTATATCTGTCTTTCAATATAACTTATTTTTAGTTATTTCAAATCACATCATAGGATAATACTATAATACATTTAGAGATAGAAGGGGCCTAAGAGGGAATGTAGACCAAATACTTTGAGACCTGTAGGAATAAAGTGATTTGTCCTTTTATATAATGGAAATAAGTGCCAGACTTGGATTTGAACACAGGACCTCTGATTCCAAACTGAATCTTTTTTTCAGTTCTATTGTAATGATATCATTGTTATAATTATTGTGCCATGCTGAATCCAACAATAATGCCTTCAGGACATATTAAAGTATGTGTAAGACTGGTGATAGAGACACTCAATGACCTTCAAACTATTGTGCTTTGGTAGTTGGTGGTCCTTTTGCCCTCTCTTCTCCCTTTGCTGTGAGCTGTCACTTCCTTGTCACTTGGCTTTGTGTCCTACTGCTTCTTCAAATCTCTTGTCCCTTATAGCATCCTCAGAACTGAGGTTGTCAGGTTGTCAAGCCAGCTAAATTAATTTTACACACAATACTAAGTCACTGTCTCTGAACTAAGGGTGACTTCACACCTTTCCTGTGGAGTAAAGGACTCCATTGTCTGTGATAGCTATTTTTCCCTTGGGACTCTTAAGACATTTTCTGTTTACATGCATTTTAAAACTGTGTTCTGGATGATTGATGTTGCCAGAAGTCTGACCTCTGGATAAGTGAGGATATTTTACTGTGTAGATTCAGGCTGCATCAGATATATGGTACCTAAATAAGCAGTTAAAAATGAAAAGATTACATTAACTTGATTATGGTTACTGAACTATGAATGACTAGGGTTCTTTGACCCTGTCACAAGTATGCTCTTTGGGAAGTGGAAAGGATTAATAACAAGACTGTCAGAAATGCAGCTGACCTTGGCCACATTTTATTATCTGTGACTCTCCTTAGGTGTAGGAGTTGTGTCTCCCTGGCAATGGTCAGTATCACACAAGACCTCAGGGATACAAAAGTCTTAGCACCCTTGCTGGAAGTGAAATAAATACATCATAGGGAGATAGAACCAAAATGGCAGAGTAGTAGCCAGCAGTAGAGTGAGTTCCCCTGCCTCCCCAAATTCTTCCAAAGGGATCTAGAAAACCTAACAGATCTAATCCCATTAGAGAAATCCAAGAAAAACTCACTTTAGAAAAAAATTCAGGGGTGGCTAGGTGGTACTGTAAATAGAGCACTGGGCCTGGAGGCAGGATGACCTGAGTTCAAATTTAGCCTCAGACACTTAACACTTTACTAGCTGTATGACCTTGGGCAAATCACTTAACCCCAATGGCCCTGCCTTCCTTCCCCCTCTAAAAGGATAAAAAATTCAAATATTTAATTTTTAAAAATATCTGGCATTTTAAAATCTGGGGTCACAAACTAGATACATTCCTAATATTAGCAAATTTGTTACTTATAATCTAGGGGGGAAATAGGATTTGTGAAGTTTGTAACAAGGTGCCAAAAAGGTTTTCCCCTAAGGAAATAACAATGTTTTATTAAAAAATATACCTTTTACTTGCAACTGTTGTCTAATTTCCCTATTAGAGTAAAAGCTTCCTGAGAGCAAGATTGTTTCTTATGTAACATTTGTATCACTTGAGTACCTCTGTACTACTCCAGCATTAGGTACTCTTTAGTCCATAATAAGAGCTTGACAAATTTTGGCTGTGTTGTATTGTATTACATTATACTGGTGACGCTACCTGGTTATGGTGGAACATAATGATCTCAGAAAAAATGTAATTGCAGGGAACCCAAATAGCATCTGTGCACAGCATATGGAAACAGGCTGCAGCACATTACTGAAAATTATTAGAATGCCAAAAGTTAGCTATTCTAGGAGGTACAATCAAGATGACAGAGTAGCAGGAAGCAGTACGGTGAGCTCAGCCCCCAAATTCTTCCAAATAGATATAGCAAAGGTAACAGACCTAATTCTGATAGAGAAATCCAAGAAAAATTGATATGGACTCATTTATCTAGTCCAAGTGGGCATAGAGAGAGAGACAAAGAGGCCTGTAGTCACTGAGAATGGGGTCTGGCCAGAAGTATGCTGCAAAAGGAGTACTCCAGTGGTCAGGAAGAGGCTGGACACGAGGGCAAGAGGAGGTTCCTGACCTATACTGTGGTGTTTTGGCTAGATCAGATGTCAAGTTGATAGCTTTATAATGCTCTACCGTCTTGCAGGTCACAGATCCAGAGTGAACTGAGGAAAGGACCCAGAGCCTATGCATTGAGTCCAGGTTCAGAAATTAGCAATACCAGTAAGGTTCAGATATCAGGAGCAGAACAAGAGCTCAATTCTACCTTATAGCCTCATCTAAAAAGAATGGAATACAGAAAAAATAACTAAAGCAGGAATCCTAGACCAAAGGGAGTCTAGCTGAGACTGGGAGACAACAACCAGACTTCTACCTAGAAGAGAACACTTTTGGAGCATTGAAAGCTTGTAGGTCCCCAATCTGACCTCAGAACTGAGATCTTGGAACAACACAATATTCAATATCCTAAGAAAAGCAGGAACATAACTGGCCCAGAACCCAAAAGTATACAGAGGTTGGTTTCATCATCAAATCTATGTCAAAAAGTAGACTGGAAGAATGTAAGAAAGAAAACAATGACAACAACAAGAACCCTACCATAAATAAGTGATCATATCAACAAGGATGCGCAAGACACAAAGTCAGAAGAAGAAAATGAATTTAAAATATCTAATTATAAAAAAAGACTTAAAGAAAAACATAGCCTGGGTACAATTTAAATATAATTCCTGGAAGAGATGAAGCAAACATTTAAAGAAAAAGAATACAAATAAGTTTTTGTGGAGGAAATGAGGGTTTCAGAGGGGGGAAATAAAAAGAAATGAGAATTATGGAAGAAAGAAATTGGCCAAGCAACAAAACCTATAAAAATTAGAAGGGGCCAAACAGAAGCCAATAATTCCATGAGAAAACAAGAAATATTAAAACAAATGCAAAAGACTGAAAAAGGAAGAAAACTACAAGGTAGCTTATAGCTAGAAACCAAAACAAACCACACACACACACACACACACACACACACACACACACACACACACACAACCCTGACCTGGAAAAAAGGAGAAAAAAAATAAGAATCATTGTACTACCTGAAAGCTATGAAAAAACAAAACAAAACAAAACCAGAGCCTAGTTATCTAATCTCAAGAAATCTTCACAACAAAACAAAGCAACTCTTGCAAGATTTCTTAGAACAAGAGGGCAAAGTGGAAATAGAAAGAATCCACAAGTCACTTTCTGAAAGAAATTTTCAAACAAAAACTCTTAGGACCATTATAATAAAAATTATGAGCTTCCAGGTTAGAGAGAAAATACTACAAACAACCTTTAAGCAAAAATTCAAGCATCAAGGAGGCACAACTAGGATAACATATGATTTACTAGGAACCACTATAAAGAAGTGAAGAACTTGGAATATGGTGTTTTAGAAGGTAAAGGATATTGGCTTAGACAAGAATAATTTATCCAGAAAAATTGAATAAATTCCACCATGGGAAATAGGAATCTTTAATGAAATAGAGGACTTCCAAGCATTCTTGATGAAAAGACCAAAGCTGTGAAACTCTCTCTCTCTCTCTCTGTATATATATATATATATATATATATATATATATATATACACACACACACACATATATATGTATATATGTATGTATATATACATATATGTATATACACACATATATACATACATATACACACATGCATATACATACACATGCATACATACATACATATATATGTATATGACATGAGAAATGCTGAAATTTGTTTTGCTTGACCCAGTTTGTAACCAAGGTTTTGTGTTTCTTTCACTTTAAAAAAAATAGTTTATTTATTTATTTTTAGTTTTCAACATTCATTTCTATAAGATTTTTTTTTAAACAAGTGGGGTTAAGTAACTTGCTCAAGGCTACACGGCTAGTCATTATTTATGTGTGGGTGCTCATTTTCTGAGGCTAGATTAGATCTCAGGTCATCCCAACTCCGAGGCCGTGCTCTTACTCACTGCACCACCTAGCCGCCTCATTTCCATAAGATTTTGAGTTACGGTTTTCTTCCCATATTTCCCCAACCCCCACCCCAAAATAGCAAGCCTACTGAATACTCTTTCCCCTGATCTGTTCTCTCTTATATACTCCCTATCACTCCCCTAACTTTCTAGGAGGGCAAGATGGATTTTTATACCTCAGTGCCTGTATGTCTTATTTCCCAGTTGCACATAAAAAAAACATTTTTTTAAACATTTGTTTTTAAAACTTTGAGTTCCAGACTTTTTCTCTTCTTCCCTCCTCACCTGCCCCCACTGGGAAGATAAGCAATTAAATATAGGTTGTACATACCCAAATCATTTCCATAGTAGTTATATTGTGAAAGACTAACTATATTTCCCTCCATCCTATCCCCCCCCCCACTTATTCTATTTTCTCCTTTGATGCTATCCCTTTAAAAAAAATGTTTGCTTCTAACTACCCTCTCTCCCAATCTGCTCTCCCTTCTATCATCTCCCCTCTTATCCCCTACCCCCCAATTTTCCTGTAGGGTAAGATATCCAATTGAATGCGTATGTTATTCCCTCCTTAATACAAATTCAATGAGAATAAGGTTGTCCCATTCCCTTTCACCTTCCTGCTCTTCCCCTCCATTAACATAGTTTTCTCTTACCTCTTTTATATGAGATAATTTACCCTGGTCTATCTTTCCCTTTCTCCTTTTCCCAATATATTCCTTTCTCACCTCTTAATTTTATTTTTTTTTAGATATCATCCCTTCATATTCAAGTCATCTTGTGCCCTCTGTCTATGTACACATGAATATACATATGCCCACACTAACATACATACTTATATACACATATGCCCTCCTATACATGTATATATCTATACATATATAAATATATTTCTATACATATATGTATCCATACATATATAGATATTTATCTATACATATATGTATCTATAAATATATAGATATATATCTATACATATATACACATACATACATACATACATACATACATATATATATATATATATTCCCTTTAACTATCCTCATACTGAGAAAAGTCTTATGAGTTATAATTATTGTTTTTTCATGTAGGAATATAAATAATTCAACTTTAATAAGTTCCTTATGATTTATTTTTCCTGTTTATTTTCTCATGATTCTCTTGCTTCCTGTAGTTGAAAATCAAATTTTCTGTACAGCTCTGGTTTTTTCATCAAGAATGCTTGAAAATCCTCTATTTCCTTGAATGACCACATTTCCCTCTGTAGCATTATACTCAGTTTTGCTGGGTAGGTGATTCTTGGTTTTAGTCCTAGCTCCTTTGACCTCTGGAAAATCATATTCCAAACCCTTCGATTCCTTAATGTAGAAGCTGCTAGGTTTTGTGTTATCCTGATTGTGTTTCCACAGTACTCAAATTGTTTCTTCCTGATTGCTTGCAGTATTTTCTCCTTGACCTGGGAACTCTGGAATTTGGCTATAATATTCCTAGGAGGTTTTTTTTTTTTTAAGCTATTGGGGTTAAGCAACTTGCTCAAGGTTACGTGGCTAGTTATTATTTGTGTGTGGGTGCTAATTTTCTGAGGCCAGAACCAATCCTGGGTCCTTCCAACTCCTGGGCCAGCACTCTTACTCACTGCACCACCTAGTCGCCCCTAGAGTTTTCTTTTTGTGATCTTTTTCAAGAGGTGATCAGTGAATTCTTTCAATTTCTATTTTTCCCTCTGGTTCTAGAATATCAGGGAAATTTTGCCTTATAATTTCTTGAAAGATGATTTTGAGGCTCTCTTTTTGATTATGACTTTCAGGTAGTCCAATAATTTTTAAATTATCTCTCCTGGATCTATTTTCCAGGTCAGTGGTTTTTTCCAATGAGATATTTCACATTGCCTTCTATTCTTTCATTTGTTTGGATATGTTTTATAGTATCTTGATTTCTCATAAAGTCATTAGCTTCCAGTTGCTCCAATATAATTTTGAAGTCATTATTCTCTTTAGTGAGTTTTTGAAATTCCTTTTCCATCTGGCAAATTCAGTTTTTTAAGTCATTCTTCTCTCACTGCCTTTTTGGGCCTCTTTTGCCATTTGAGTTAGTCTATTTTTTAAGGTGTTATTTTCTTCAGTGTATTTTTGGGCCTCCTTTAGCAGACTGTTGACTCAGTTTTTATGATTTTCTTGCATCATTCTCATTTCTCTTCCCAATTTTTCCTCCATTTCTCTTACATGAGTTTTAAAATCCTTCTTGAGGTCCCCCGTGGCCTGTAACCACTTCATATTTTTCTTGGAGGCTTTTGATGCAGGACTTTTGACTTTGCTCTCTTCCTCCCATGCCATGCCTTGATCCTTTTTCTCCCCAAAAAAGGATTCTATGATCTGTGCTTCCTCTGCTTGCTCATATTGCCAGCTGATTACTTGACTTTTGTGCCCTTTGCCATGGTTTAACTTTGCTTCCAGAATGTAGAGAACTTTGTCCCAAATTGCTGGGGTGTTTGTAGCTTCTGAAGCTATTTGGAGGGCACCCAAAGCTATGGCTTACTGGCCACACATCCTAGGATCACCACCCAAGACTGTGATCCAGATCCAAGCAGGTTAAAGCAAGATCAATTATCTTCTGAATGGTAGCTTGGTCCCCCTACAATCTGCAGGCCAGGAGCTCTTGAGCCAGCCAGGCAGTCGCATAGCCACTGTGCTTCTGTGGTTTCTCACTTTGGGGGCAGGGACCAAACCATTCTCTTTGATCCACCTGTGTTCCAACATAGTTCCATACTGATGTTTTACTTTGTCTTTGGCATTTATGGGTTGAGAAGTCTGGAAACCACCACAGTTGTTGGTGATTCACTCTCCTGAAGTCTGCTATAACTGCTGCTGATTGGGGCCACCCTGGGGTGGAATGAGCTCACAAGGGATTGTACAGGGCTCCCACCTTGGTGTGATAGTCCCTTCCTGTCTGCCTTCTTGGCTTTCTTCAGCAGGAGAATTGTTTCTCTCTGTCACTGTAAGATTGTATTGTGTAAGATCTTCCCTGCCCCTAGGCCCTTTGATAGACTTAAGTGCACTTGGAGCCTGTGGTGGGAGGCTTGTTTCTTAGGAGATATTTTGTGATTGGGTAGTGGGTCAAGAGGGTTGTTACATTCTCTGACTCAGGAGAAGGCTATATAAATCCTAATGTGAGGCTTTGTTTTGGGGCTCATTTTGAAAAGTGCTGTGTGATTTGACCAGATGAGACTCTGGGAAGCCATTAAGTGCCCCCTGGCTTTGAAAAACCCAGATGTTGATGCTTCCCTCTCTGGTAACTGACTAGGTATGTAATGGTTAGACAGTTGGGTGCCTGTCTGCTTGAAATGTTTCTCTATCTTGTAACTTCTGCTTGTAACCTGTCTGTATACTCTGAAGTTCGGGGTGCTGACCTTTTCCCCTGACCTAGTTAAATGATATGGTTGATTGATTAAAGCAAGATTTTTGAGTTGCTTTCCTTTAGAAAAGCAGATCTAAGAACCTGTGTTGGCAGCTACCCTTGGGGTGCTGGGGTGCTTGCTGTTACAGTCACTTTGTGGATTCTGTAGCTCTAAAGTTTGTTTAGAGTAATTTTTTTTACATGTATTGGGAATGATTGGAGTGGGAACTCATGCCAAGTTTGAGCTTTTACTTGCCATCTTGGCTCCGCCCCCTGTTTCTTTCACTTTTAATTAGGTGGTGGGTGGGAATGAGAGAAGGATTGAAAAAATAGATAATTTTATAAATATATTATAAAGGTTTGCACTATTTGAAAATGAAGTAATCCTATTGCACAGCACAAGTGAGGTTTGAGGAAGCACTCCAATTATTGTCCCATCAGCTTACAAATTTTACCTTTGTTCAGTAAGAACACTTCTTGCTTGAATCAGTCAACCAAAATAAAGTATGAGCAGTTCTGTACATATCCTTTAATCAATCAAAGCCAGTGTAGAGAAATTTATTCACATTATTTAAACATGTCTATTTTTACAAAGGGAAAGAAGTATCTCAAACTAGAAATTCCAAGGTTCTGAAAGCAAGGAAGTTAATTTAAGAGTAGAGTTCTAGCACATTTCTGAGAAACAAATGTTTTACTTAGTTTTGACAGAGAAGGGAGAAATTGAGGAGGGTTATTGGCTCCACATGTATCTTGGAGCAGAAGAGAGATCTAAAGGGAGAGAGAGATCTAGGGCTGAGAGAGATCTAAAGAAAAGATTGGCTCTTTCTTTAACTTCTCCCCTCAGTGCCTGGTATCTACAGACAGTATAATGTAATCTGCTGTTTCATTGCCCAAACATTTCCAGTAAACTGAATTTTGCCTTAATCACAATGAGTCTACAGATTAACTAAAGATAAACAGAAATATGAAGTTATGCATATAGCCTAATCTTGGACTAAGTGTTAAAAATCTTCCAAACTGGCAGCTTCGAACAATTGTGACAGAACTCATAACATTTCTTCTAAAATAAACTCTTTAATGGCAAACAGGGAACCACATGAACCATTTATATCTTTCCTTAAAATAAGCTATTTTATTGTAATACTGATACAAGTGATAACTGATGCATAGGCTGAGAGTTGTACCATGAACATGATTCTGAAGAAATTAGAGGAAAGCTCTTATGGTGTGGGAAGCTGCCTTTATGGGAAGATTTCTAGGAAAAAAATGTTAAGGACAATATAAGATGATGTTTGGATAAGTTTTATTCTGTCCTATTATTATCATGGATCCATCATGACATAAAAGTCTATATGTCAAATGCCCCCTATTTTGAACTCCTTGTTTTAAACTTCTTTTTATGCCTAGAATTTGACAGTATATAGTGGAAGCATAATAAATGTTTATGGAATTGAATTGAATTCAAAAAATAGTAGCATTCTAGCTACTACCACAGTGGTGGGGTAGTATAGGATGAAAAATGCCCTTAAGTTCTGACCATTCCATGTTGGAAATGCCAGTAATCAGTGTATATATTAGACCTGAGGGAGCTAAGTTTAGGTCAGGTTTGGCTCAGTCTGGTCTTCAGGTTCCAGATTGTATTAAAATGAGACACTCGCTCTTAATATTCACAAAAAGATGTTTAGCCAAGGAACTGACATGATACTTAGTCTCCTTCCTCTCCATACAAAAACACACCATACATTCATTTTGTTCAGCAGAGTAGAGTGAGGTGAATTGTATTTGTGTGGAATATCCTCCAAGCCTGAGGGGGAACCTGATTCCTCATGTGCTGGCCTCTTTGGTTCACCTAAGAGCCTGAAGACAGGGCAGCAGTGAAAACTTCAACCTCCTGCAAGAATTGAACTTTAGTAATAGCCTCTTTGCCTTTCTTGTGCAGGGGTGGGGTGGGGAATCTATCCTAGTTGATGTGATGGGGATCCTGATAGATGTTTTCCCTTCTATTGAGCTACTGAAGATTTTTTTTAGAAGTATAAGAGTGACAAAGCTATATCTATGAATAAAGAAGTTTACGTATACAATAGTACAAAGGACGAATTGAACAGAAGAGAGAGCAGAAAAAGAAAACCCTGTTAGGAAACTACAGACAATAATGAGGATCCAGACATAGGCAACAGTGGTAGAAATAAAGAAGGGGGTATTGGTATAGCTTAGAACCATCCTTTTTTCATAATTTTCCATGGGATAATTACTTTGTTCCTCTAAATATTTTTTTTGTTATTTTTTCCAGTTCAGTACTTTTATTGTTATAGCACTGAATAAGTAAACTAATTTAGATACTATTGTCATTTCTATTGTATTGGTATGGCTCAGCCATAAATACATTTTGTACTATGATTCCTTTTCCTCTTTTTTGATCTTTTGGTGGCACAGACAATGTGGTGATATCACTGGATTACAGTGTATGTACCAATCCTTGACTTTGGGAATGGTTTTGACTATTCACAAACTTCCCAGACTTTGTATTACTGCATCTGTCTCTCCCAGTCCTTCCAAAAAGCGCCATTCCCCCCACTCTTGACTTTTTGGTAATTTTCACCATTCTTATGAGGAAGTAGAATTGCAGAGTTGCTTTGATTTCCATTTGCAATCATACTTATTTTAAAACTACTTTGATATGACTGTTGATAGTTTGTATATCTTTCTCCAAGAACTACTGGTTCTTACCTTCTGGTTATTTATCTATTGGGAAATGACTAGTTCTATATTTGAATCAGTAAATATTAAATAAAATAATATTTAAAGGACTTTATCAACCATAAATGCTACTTATTTTCTTCACTATCATACTTGTCATCATCATTATTAGATTTTATATTAGACTTTTCTTGGAGAAACTAGTTCCAATTTTTTCTTTGGTTTACTATTCCTCTTTTAATAGTTTATTTAATATTCCCCCCAGTTACATGTAAAAAAAAACAATTTTAACATTTGTTTTCTTTTTTATTTTGAATTTCAAATTCTCTTCTTCCCTCTTATTAACTTTCATTAAGAAGGCAAGTATTTGATATGTTATCCATGGGTAATAATGCAAAACATGTTTCTACATTAGTCGTGTTCTGGAAGAAAAAAATCCTCAAGAAAAATATAGTAGAAGAAGAAGAAGAAGAAGAAGAAGAAGAAGAAGAAGAAGAAGAAGAAGAAGAAGAAGAAGAAGAAGAAGAAGAAGTATGCTTCAATTTGCATTCAGACTCCAGCAGTTCTTTCTCTGGAGATGGGTACCATTTTTCATCATGAGTTCTTTTGAATTATCTTGGATCATTGTATTGCTGAAATTAGCCAAATCATTCACAGCTGATCATTGTATGGTATTGTTATTATTATGTATAATGTTCTGGTTCTGTTCATTCCACTTTGCATTAGTTCATATAAGTCCAGGATTTTCTGAGACCATCCTGTTCATTGTCTCTTATAGCATAATAGATTTCCATCACAATTATATACCTCAACTTGTTAGATTATTTCCCAATTAATGGAGAAAATACTGAATAGTAACTCTTTCTCTTTTGGCCAGGAATCCTGAGGGTCTTCCCCTCCAAGTTTGACTTTTTTTTTAATTAAAGGGGCCATCCCTTGAGTTACTACTTAAAGAGGGCTATTCAAGGAATGGGTGTTATCTCACTCAAAGTGAGAACATGAAAATACCTTAGCCTAAAAGGGCCAGGTTCTCCCATTGCATCCTGGGCCATCTCCACCTGCAGAACCCAGATGACTCTGGAGGAGAAAGTGAGGCTGGTGACTTTGCATAGCTCTCCCTCACTAAAATCATAATCAACTGCAAGTCATGTCATCATCTCCCTGATGTCATGGTCCTCATCAAGAATGAAGGACAGACACAATGGGATTTTCCAATCTTTGTCACACTAAAAGAACTATTATAAATATTTATGGCCAAATAGGTACTCTACCATCTTATTTTAAATCCCTTTGGAATACAGATCTAGTAGCGGTATTCCTGGGTGAAAGAATATGTATGCATTGTTTTATAGTCCTTTGGGTGTAGTTCCAAATTGCTCTACAGTATGCTCTACAGAATCAGTTCACCACTCCACCAACAGTGCATTAGTGTCTTAATTTTCCCAAATCCCATCCAACCCTTGTCGTGATCCTTTTGTTATATTAACCAAATCAGATAAGTGTAGGATGATAGCTCAGAGCTGTTTAATTTGCATTTCTTTAATCAATTGTGATTGTGATTTAGAACATTTAAAAAATATGGCTAGAGATAGATTTCCTCTCTTTGTCTAAAACTGCCTATTCTTATCCTTTAATCATTTAAATCATTTGGGGAATGGCTCTTATTTTTTATAAATTTGACTCAGTTCTCTCTATATTTGAGAAATGAGGATTTTATCAGGGAAATGTGATGTAATTTTTTTCATGGTTGTGATTACTGTGTATTTCCTTCTACACTTTGTCCTGCTGTTTATCCTACTCTTTCCTTTCTCCTTGTCCTTTCTCAAAATTGTTTTGATTTTGATTGTTTTCTCCCCCATTCCACCTTCCTTTCTATGAGTCTCCCCCCTTCTTTTATTCTCTTCCCCTCCTACTTTTCTGTAGGATAAGATGGATTTCTATACTTAGAAATGAGTGTGTATGTTATTTCCTCTTTGAGAAAATTCTGATGCGGGGCGGATAGGTGGCGCAGTGAGTAAGAGCACTGGCCTCGGAGTTGGGATGACCCGAGATCGAATCCAGCCTCAGAAAATGAGCACCTACACATAAATAATGACTAGCTGTGTAACCTTGAGCAAGTTACTTAACCCCAATTGCTCTAAAAAAAAAAAAAAAAGAAAGAGAAAATTCTGATGAGAATAAGGTTCAAGAAATCCACCCCATAACCTCCCCATTTCCTTTCCAGTATAAAAACACTTTTGTGTCTTTTTATGAGAAATAATTTACTCCATTTTACCTCTCTCTACCCCTTCTCTTAGTGCATAGCTCTTTCTCAACCCCTTAATTTTATTTTTTTAAGATAATCATCCCATCATATTCATCTCACACCTATGCTCTTTATGTATACTCCTTCCTTATGTATACACCCTAATAATGAGAAAGTTCTTAAGAGTTACAAGCATCATCCTCCTATGTAGGAATATAAACAATTTAACCTCATTGAATTCTTTATGATTTCTCTTCCTATTCACTTATTTTTACTTCTCGTGAGTTTTGTATTTGAAAATCAGATTTTCTGTTTAGCTCTGATAATTTCATTAGGAATTCTTGAAAGTCCTCTATTTCATTAAATTTTCATTTTTCCTCTGAGAGATTATATTCAGTTTCATTGGGTAGTTGATTCTTGGTTGTAATCCTAGCTCCTTTGTACTCCAGAATATCATATTCCAATCCCTTTGATCTTTTGATGTAGAAGTTGCTAAATCTTGTGTTATCCTGACTATGACTCCATGATATATGAATTGTTTCTTTCTTGCTGCTTGCAATATTTTCTCTTTGACTTGTAAGCTTTGGAATTTGGCTATAATATTCCTGCAGGTTTTCATTTTGGGACCTCTTTCAGGAGGTGATCAATAGGGCCTTTCACTTTCCATTTTACCCTCTGCTTCTAAACTATCAAGGTAGTTTTCCTTGATAATGGATTGAAATAAGATGCTTATGCTCCTTTTTTAGTCATGGCTTTCAGTAAGTCCAATATTTTTTAATTATCCTCCATGATCTATTTTCCAGACCAGTTGCTTTTCCAATTTCACATTTTCTTCAATTTTTTTTCATTCTGTTAATGTTTTTTTGTATTGTTTCTCAATGTCCATGGTGTCATTCACTTTCTTGCTGAATTCTAATTTTTAAGGAATTATTTTCTTCAATGAGCTTTTGCACCTCCTTTTCCATTTTGCCAATTCTACTTTTTAAGGAGTTCTTTACTTCAGTGAGTTTTTGTACCTCTTTTCCTCTTAGGTCAATTCTGCTTTTCAAGACATTCTTTTTTTCATTGGATTTTTATGCCTCTTCTGCCATTTGGCATACTCTGTTTTTAAGGTGTTATTTTCTTCAGTATTTCTTGTGCCTCCTTTACCAAGTTATTGACTCTTTTCTCATGATTTTCTTGCATCTTTCTTATTTCTTTTCCCAATTTTTCCTCAAACTCTCTTATTTAATTTTAAAAATCCTTTTTCAGTTCTTCCAGGAATTTTGTTGGACCTGAGACCAATTCATATTTTCCTTTGAGGCTTTGGATGTAGCAGTTTTGACTTTGTTGACTTCTTCTGAGTTTGTGTTACAATCTTTTTTGTTGCCATAGTAACTCTCTAGAGTCAGCATCATGGATATTTGTGTCTCTGTGTATGTGTGTGTGTTTGCTTATTTTCCAAGTCTATTTCTCAACTTTTAACTTTATGTTAAAATTGGGCTCTTATCCCAGGTTAGAGAGGGCACTATTACAAGCTTTGGGTTTTTTGTGCTGTTGTTTTCAGAGCTAGTTCTAGGTGCAGGAGGGGGCCTGCAAGTTTTCAGTTTTTCCATGGTGATATGATGTAAGGATAGGGGTGTTTACTAGTGTCCTGGACTCTGTTCTGGTCTGTTAGCATGAGTATTCTTTTCTGACCAGTAACTGTGACCAGGGTTCCCATTCCCTTGCTGCTTCAAACTCTGGGGTACTGGTGCTCCACCTCACCATGGGACTGCTGCACAGGACTACACCCTGAATCTGCATATGGGCTATACAAGAGTCCTATCCTAAGTGCCAGAAAAGGGATTCTTGTTACCTCCTTCTGACCAGTTGCCTGACCTCCTTACCACCTCTGGGCTGAGAACTTTAGAAGCCACTGCTACTGTTGATCCAGTAGCTACCAAGACCTCCTTTTGATTTGCTCGGGTGCTGACTGAACTGGTAGCCAGAACTGGGATTGTATTCTACTTTTACCATAGTCAGATCTTTTATGCCCGTGTTTTAAGTTGCCTTGAGCTGGAAAATTGTTTCACCACATCATTTTTTGGGTTCTGCTGCTCTTCCCTTCTAATTTTAACTTCAATAAGGTTTGCAAAAAAAATCAATTTTAAGTAACCAAAAATGTCCACTGTATCTTCTGTGGTACATAGGGGAGGTTGATAGAATATCTAGGACATTTTAGCTGCAAAATTAGATATAAAATTCCATTTATCCATTAAGGTGTGGCACCAAAGTCTATGTCAGCACATGATCTTTGATGTCATTTCATTGATAAAACTATATCTATTTCTTATCTATTTATTATTTCTGAAGACTTTGATGGCAAAAGTTATACTTCCAGGTCTTTACTTGCTGCGGCTACCTTTTATCTAGTGCATGGATTAATTCTGGAGTTTATCTTATTATAATGGTGAACGATGCTGGTCTAAATCTATTTTGTGCCAAACTGCTTTACAGTTTTTAAAGGAGATTTTGTTCATTGATGAGGCTATACCACACTAGTTTATGTCCTTGGGTTAATGGAATGCTAGTTTTCTTATATATATATATATATATATATATATATATATATATATATATATATATATATATATATATGTATGTATTTTTTTTAAGCTAGTACTAAATAGTTTGGATACTTACTGATTTGTAGTACAGTTTGAAATAAGATATTGCTTAGGATCACCTTCCTTTTTACATTATTTTCTCTGGATTACTTGATTTTTTGTTTCTCTGAATTGTCATTTATTTCCAGCTCAATAAATTTATTATTATAGCACTATATAAGTAAAATAATTTAGATAGTATTGTCATTTCTATTGTACTGGCATGACCCAACCATAATCAATACATATTTCTCCAATAATTTAGGGCTATCTTCTTTCCCATAATTTTTTATTTTTTTTATTCATTGAGTTTTTTAATATCCAAGAATGTTTTTTTTTCTCTTTATTCTGATGGGCTTGTTGGTAATATACAAAAAAGGCTGATAATTTGTTTGGGATACTTTTCTTGATAATTTTTACTTTTGCTAAAGATACTAATTATTTCAATTTATTTCAATAGTTCAACATATCAATCACACAAAGCATTGTTTTTGCTTTAATACTATATCTACCATTTCTAGCACTCTGTCAATTAATAGTAATGATGATGGAATCTGAAAAGAAACACCTCTACTTCATCTTCATTATATATGGTGAAGAATTATGGTTTTATATACACAAATTTGCCATATTATGGAATAGTTTGTTTATTCCTATGCTTTTTAAATATTTAATAGAAATGAATGTTGTATTTTTAAAAAGTTTTTTTCCTGCATCTATTGTCATATCCATTTGATATTTATTTGTGATTTCATTATTTTTGTTACTGTTATTGTTGGTTTTTTTTTGTTATTGATATTTATCTCATTATGGTATTCCTAATATAAAATTAATCCTACATGCCTGATATGGCAAAGAGGCTGGAATGGTTTGCCATTTCTTTTCCAGCTCATTTTATAGATGAGGAGCCAAGACAAACAAAGTTAAATGACTTGTAAAAAAGTGTCTGAATCCAGATTTGAACTAAAGAAGATGAGTCATCCTGACTACAGGTCTGGCAGTCTATCCACTGTGCCACCTAGTTTCCCTTGAAGAGGGAGTTAATAGGAAAGAAAGAGCAAGATCCTATGATTTGGATCTGGATAACAGAAGAAGAGGGGTAAACAGAGTTGAAACTGATAACATTAAACATAGAACACTGGTTCTCAGTACACTCTTGTCCTATGACTCCCTTTTTCTTCATAAAGAGAGAACAGGAGCAAAGAGAGGAAAAAGCAGAAAAGAATAGGCTGTAAGGCAATACAAAATGAATGATCATAACCACAAAGGGGAGGAGCTCATCCATAAAACAGAAGAAGATAGTAGAATGTAGTAGAAAGCTAAATCCAGCAATATATTGTTTACAAGAAATGTACTTTAAACATAAATATTCACAAAGTGTTAAAATATGGGGCTGGAGCAAAATTTATTCTGTTTCAGCTGATCTCAAAAGAACAGGGGTAGCAATATTGATTTCAGATAAGATAGCAAAAATAGGCTTAATTAAAGGAGATAAACAAGGAAAAAACAAAGTACCATAAGTAATAAATTAATTGCAATACTTAGCATATATGCATTGATTGGCATAACAACTAACTACTTAAAGGAAATTTAACATAATTTATAATGAGAAATAGAAGCATATAATACTGGGGAATTTCAATGAAAACTTTTTAGAGCTACATAAATCTAATCTAAAATAAAAAAGAAAGAAGTTAAGGACCTGAAGATTTCATATATATATATATATATGTGTGTGTGTGTGTGTGTGTGTGTGTGTGTGTGTGTGTGTGTGTGTGTGTTTTAAAATCTTTAGATGATAGATTTCTGCAAAGTAAGGAATAAGATTAGAAATGAATATATATGTATATATATATATATACACATATACACACACATACATACGTTCATGCATACTTCTTACATACATATGTACCTATACCTATATTTCCTTAAAATATGAATGTAGTAGGGCATTCGAAAACATTTTCTTCAATGAAATATTCTATTGTTTCTATAATTGTTGTCTTTACCTATCAATATTTTAAAATCAAATTATTTAATTTCAATTTAATTCCTAATCCTTTAACTCCCCCTACAATTTCCTCTATGTTTATATAGCTATATTCTCTTGAACCCTTTTTATTTGAAATAAGTTATACCCTTTTATTTCCTTCCTTTATTTTTCTTCTCTGAAAATAATAAAAACAGAACAAAAACATTTCCAGAGCCTCTCTCTTATTTACTTCCCTCTATAACATTTAAAGACCTTTGAACTCCAAGGGGTCAATAATTTCTTTTTCTTCAGTTCCTTTATTGAATATAATTTTATTGTATTATGATCAATAAAGCTTTCTGCCTCTCTGCACTTTTAAATACTTTCATGTTCTTGTATGTGATTCATTTTTAGAAAGCCATGAATAACTATGAAATATGTATAATCACTTTGATTCTTATTCTATAATTGCCAAATTTTATTATAACTAATTTTTGTAATATTCTATTCAGGTTCTTTAATTCTTTCTTGATTAACTTTTGATAGATTTTTCTGGGTACAAAAGGGATACGTAGTTTTTTTTAAAGTATTATTGTTTTTTTAAGGCATCCAAGTGGCACAGTGGAAAGAGGATTGGACCTGGAGTCAGGAAGACCTGAGTTCAAATCCAGTTTCAGTCACTTACTAGCTATGTTAACATACACAAGAACTTGACCACCACCTGTCTCAGTTTCCTCAAATGTAAAATGAGGGCCATAATATAATCTATTTCATATAATTGCTAGAATGATTAAATTAGAAAATATTTTTAAAATAATTGGCATAGGTATTTAATAAATGCTTATTCCAATTTCTCTTTTTACAGTATATTTCCCCTATAAGCTATGTAACGTTCCTTTTGAGCATTCAATTATCATATCATTCAGTGTCTGTGTCTGTGTGGTATTTGAATTAATTTAATACATTTACAATACATTGTCTTTGATACATTAAAGCATAATGTAATTTCCCTGTTTATCTTTTTAAATCATCTTTTTTTCGAATTTCCTTATCAGAAAGTATTCTTTCCTCCTGTTGATTTTTTGAAATTACAGAAAACATGATGCATGATATATTTTGTTTAAAGCACTTTTTAAAACCTGGACAATTTTATTCTTGTAGTTTCTATTGCATTTCTTATAAAAAGAAACAAACAAAATATATTGTATTCTGCCTCATTCCATTTTCATTCTGATTCACAGTTACAATTATTTATTTTGTATTTCCTTCTTCCCTGTCCTCCTACTTTTTTCATTCTCTTTAGGAAGAATAGGAGAATTAGAGATGACTGTTCTATACAGTAGCAATATATTTATGTATATATTATACTCTATGTGGATCTCCTTCCCTTTGAGGTTGTTTCCCACTTACATTGAATATATCTCATTTGTACCTAGTTGTTTGTATGTCATCTCCTCTATTAGACTGTAAGCTCCTTGAGTGCAGGGACTTTTTTTTTGCGGGGGGGGGAGCTGGTCCCCAATGTCTAGCAAAGTGGTTGACTCAGGTAATTAATAAAGAATTACAGATGACTTGAGTTTTTTCCTAGTTAGTGCCTGCCGGATGCTCTGTGTTAACTGGGGCTGGAAAAATGCACTTAATATAATTTCTTCTTGGAGTTCTTGACCAGTATTTTGACTAGTGCATTTGTTTCATCCTTACCAAAGTAATTGTGAGAGAGCTAAACTATTCTGTTTCCTCTCACTATTTCATCTTAGCTAGAAGGCCAAGTGGAAAATCTTTGGTAAAAGATCTCCCTGTGATCATTTCTTTCTGCATTTTCTTTGTATTTCTACTCTATACCACTTACTACATTTTACCATGTTATAAAGTTATTTGTAAATATTTCTTATTTTTCCTCTTAGATTGTAAGCCCTCAAAAGAAGGTATTAACTCTAGTACCAAGCATCATGCTTTACAGATGCTTGGAATCAATAAATAGCTTGAATGAATGGCAATATGCTTCTTAAAGGCATGGACAATTTAATTTTTGCCTTTGTTTTCTTAGTGCCCAGCACAGTACCTGGCCCATAGGAGTTTAATAAATATTGTTGATTGAAGGGATTAATTGAATGAATGAATGATATTGAGAAATCCATTTCTACAGAGATATGAAATTGTCACCTCAGGGGTTAACTTTCAATGCGTCTGTTTTATATCTGGAAGCAAATTCTTTCAACTGGCACAACATGTATTATATTATTATTGTCAATATTTTAGTAAAGGAATACATCAATGACTAAGTATTATAACTTATGTTAATATTTATATTTTAGTCATAAAACAATTTTCTAACCCATTATGTAATGCTAATGTGAGGAAATGATGGAATACATAATAGCTTCATGCCTTCCTTTTTAAAAAGGTAGAATAGTTGAAATACAATTGCTTTTCAAATATATGCTTTAGTCTCTCATTTCATATAGGTGTTTGGCTTTCCTTCAATAGGAGACTTTAAAGAGTAACAACAAAGTATGATTTAAAAGGGTCTCTAATTTCCAATTGTAGATATCAATGGATGGTTTGAAGTCTTGGGGTCAGAACTTGAGAGTAATAATTTTATGGTCAAACTCAGATTTAACAACACTTTTTCTATCCCCTCTCTCCCCCCACCCTTTTACTAGACACAGCTATTTAGAACAATTGTATGGATTTTTTTCACCTTAGTAATTATCTCCAAGAAAATGCTTTAAATAATTTCCTGCTTCAGTGAAAAGGAAGTAAGTTGAAATGTGCTGAATTTTATTTCTGGGAGAGGTAGCATTTCTCAGAATCTGCTCTCTCAGCAGGTATTACAGTGACCTCTGAACCAGGATACTATGTTAACTCCATCTATAATCATTCCTTGGTTAACAAAAAAAAAAATCCCTTCCAACACATTGTTCTCTCAAAAAAAGGAGAGATTTGGAATATTGGAAAGTTTGGAGACATTAGGAAGGTTATAAAAATTCTACTGCTTGGGGTGGGTGGTAAGGCTATATTTCATTTGTCACTCTCCACTTTTCATCCTCTTCAGACTACTTTCTATAAAAACATCCTGTTGATAGACCTAATCTTAGTTCTAACTTTAATTTCTGTTGTTCTAATTTAATATTGAGAAAGCCCAGGAGTCCTAGGAATGGCAGAAGCTCTCAGGATTGCTAATCTTGCTTCAAGCCCAGTCATCATCCAGAGAAGCAACTCCTGTTGACTGCTTCCATAAGTATTGAAGTACTATCTCTCCTCATCCCCACCACAAATCATAGCTACTGAAAGACCTAGAAAAGTAATCTCTTGACACTGAAGTCCTTGCCACTGTCAAAAGGTTACATTTCATAATCATTTGATTTTGCTAATAGAGTTTACAAAAGAAGATGCATTACATGTGCTTTGTCACTGCACCCTAAGGGCAGTGAGACCTTGCTATCTGACTTGTAATTAAAATTGTTTCCCCAAATAGAATGTGATCTCCTTGAGAGCAGAGACCATTCTGATTTTTTAATTGTATCCTCGATGCTTAGCTCATAAGAAGCATTTATCAAATACTCATCTATTCATTTTTGTATATGGTCATATATGTAACACAGAATATATTATTTATATATCATATGATTCTTTTAAGTTTATATGTAGCTTTGCATATATTATCTCAGTTGATTCTCATAGTAACCATGTGATGTAGGTGCTATCATCTTCCAAAACTGATGCTGAGAGAGGTTTAGCATTTTTCCTAGTAATTGGCTGAGGTGGGATTTGAACTTGGGTCTTTCTGGGGGAAACCAGTGAATAGAATGCCTGAAATCAGGAGGACCTGAGTGCAAATCTGACCTCAGACATATACTAACTGTGTGACCCTGGGCAAGTCACTTAACCCAAATTGTCTCCTACTCTCCCCAACTCCCCAAATTTAGGTCTTTCTGACTCCAATTTCGGTACTATATACACCAACTAGCATATATGTATGTATGTTATGAAAATACATATGATATATACGTATGTGATATGCATATATACACTACACATTTAACTGTATGTATGCATGTACATAAATGTATATTCTATTGAACAAATATTTATTAAGCGTTTGTGTATTTTAGTTTTTATTTATAATCATAACAGTTCTGTTGGCTGGCCAGACTTGTAGAAGGAAAAGGGAAATGAAATCTCAAGAGAATTAGAGCAAGTAAGTGCATAAGGATTAGAGGGCATGAGAGCAGATGGGGTTCAGGGTGCTCTCTCCTGCTGCAAAGGAATGACTTAGAGTTGTCCACAGCCAGCAATGGTGATTCTCCTGCTGATCTTGGCATCCCATGAACTGAAGTGCCCCATGGTTTCCACCATGTTCACACGTTCTTTCACTTGGCCAAAAACCAGATGCTTATGATCTAAACGATCAGTCTTAGCAGGATAGATGAAAAACTGGGGTCCGTTTCTGCTGGGCCTTGCTTTTGCCATGGACGAGATGCCAGAACAAGTATGCTTTAGGATAAAGTTCTCATCAGTAAATCTCTCCCCTTGTCTTTGCACCAGGCATTGTGCTGAGTACTGAGGATACAAATAAAAAGACAGTCCCTGCCCTCAGAGAGGGTACTGGGGGAAGAAAACACACATAAAGAATCTGGAAAGAGTACCTGTGTGACTATAAGGAGGTCCTCACTCCAGGAGCATCATGTTCCTTGTGGTTCAAATCGAGAAGAGCTGCAAATGGAAAATGGAGAGTTAGCTAGTTCCAGCCCTCCATAAAACTTTGGGAGGATCTCTGCCTTGCAGCTCTTCAATTAGAGGCAAGGGGAGGCTGAAGGAGTTGGGAAGGTCTTGAGTATTCAAAGCTGAGTGAAACAGCATGATAATTGTGTTCAGGTGATCAACTTATTCCAGGAACATTATGTTACTTGAGTTCAAGCCAAACAGTTACAGATGGAAAGTGCAGAAAATATGCATGTTTATGTGTATGTGCATATATATGTGTAAGCGAATGTGTAAATGTATATACATATACATGAATGTATGTACTGTTGAATGACATATATACATACCTGTACATATGAAGTGTTGAATAGTCACTTTGCTTGCAATTTAAAAACACTCATGAATGCTATAGTAAAAATCTGGAGCTTCCAGGTCTGAGAAAAAAAAAATACTGCTAACAGTTAGAAAGACAGATTTCAAATACTCAGGAGACATAGCAACGATCATGCAAGGTTTAGTAGACACCACTATAAAGGTGCAGAGAATTTGAAATAACATATTCAAAATACCAAACAAATAATATAGGTTTATAAAAAAATTTTGTTCAGAAAAAATAATCCTATAAAGAAAAAATTGGACTTTAATGAAAGTCTTTCCAATTATACTTATGGAAAAACTGGAGTTGAGTAGTAGCTTTGAAGTGCAAACACAGGCATCAGTAGAAGCATAAAATGGAGATATTTTTGCATGAGTGCACATGTACAATCAATATTAAATTCCTTACACACTTAAGGGAGGGTGGGAAAAAATTTGGAAGAAATTTTGAAATTCAAAATAAAAAAATTTGGAAATTGTTTTTACATGTAATTTTAAAAAATGAAATAAAAAAATTAAAAGGAGGAGCGTAAAACGGTAAACATAAACAAACAACCAGAAGGGACTAAACAAGAACAAATTGTTTCCATTCGAATACAGGAAAAGTATACATGTGTCTCCTCAGTAATCTATCATCTGGGGCCTTTAAACAAAAAAGAATGGGCAGAGGGAGCAAGTTACATTTGAATGTCACACCCATATGAAATGGTCAAAGGAGAGAATGACACATACATACATACATGCATGCATATATACACACACAGATTTCATGCACATTCCACTCAGTTGGAGAACAAGAGGAAAAAGGAAGAATGGAGAGGACACTATAAGAGTTAGGGTGGAATAAAGGAACAATTAATCCTAAACCACAGAAACTCTAAGTGTGGATGAAGTATTTAAAAAATGGTAATTGAGGAGATGTCCATCAAATGAAAAATGACTAATCAAATTATAGTATATGGATATGATAGAATATATTACTGTACTAAGAGCAACATAAAGGGGTTGGTTTCAAAGAATTTGGGAAGCTTTGTGCAAAAAGATGCAGAGTGAAATAAGTAGTACTAGGAGGAAAAAGGATAAATAACAATATTGTAAATATCAACAATTTTAAAGGACTTTATGACTTTAAGCAAAGTGGTTACACTGAGAGGTAATGTGTAGTGAAAGTACACACACACACACGCACAAACTATGCATATACATATATGTCTAGTGCATGTCTATATATATAATATATATATATATATACATGTAAAACTTTATGCGTATGTACACACACACACACATATCAGTGAGTATATGTATATATTTGAACCATGTAATGGAAATGCAAATTTAAAGATCTTCCCTGCCCCTAGGTTAAGTGCAACTGGAGCCTGTGGTGGGAGGCTTGTTTTTCAGGAACACCTACACCTTGATGCTTTGTGATTGGGCAGTGGGTCAAGAAGGTTGTTACATTCTCTGAGCTAGGAGAAGGCTATATAAACCCTGAGGGGAGGCTTTGCTTTGGGGCTTACTTTGAGAAGTGTTGTGTGATTTGACCAGGTGAGACTCTTGGCAGCCGTTGAGAGCCCCCTGGCACTGAAAACCCAGATGTTTTCCTCTCTGGTAACTGTGATTTGGTATTGATAATGGTTGGACAGTTTGGAAGCCTGACTGCTTGATCTGTTTGTTTCTCTGTTTTGAAACTTCTGTCTGTATGCTCTGAAGTTCAGGGTGCTGACCTTTCTCCCCTGAACTAGGTAATATATGTTTGATTGATTAAAGTAAACTTGTTAACCCATTTTGAGTTGCTTTCCTTTAGAAAAGCAAATCTAAGAACCTGAGTTGGCAGCCACCCTGGGGATCTTGGGGTGCTTGCTGCTACAAGAGCAGGGATTTTTTGTCTTGTTTATAAATTTGTTTAACATGTGTTGTTTGTAATCAGGGTTTTGTTTTTCTTTCTTTAACAAAAGGACGGTGATGGGAAGAAGAGAAGGCAAATTTAATTGAATAAAAATTAACTTGAATAAATTCAGCAAATAGATGTTGAGCTTTCTTTATGTGTTTTAGCCTACCTAGGTGCCTCATTACTATCAGTGCAGCAATGGTTAAAGGAACAAAGATGCTTAATATGTAAATTATGAAGCATTTCAACTTCTTTATTTACCACTTAATGGTCATAAAAAGAGTTAGAACATCATTCCTCTTCAGGTGATGAGGTGATGTAAGATGATTCCTGACTTCTAAATTCTCATTTATCAATAATCAATTAGTAAGTTAATCATTAAGGATAATAATCATTTCCAGCACACTTACATTAGCATTCTACAAATGTCAATTAATCATTATTTTACTTTAGTTGGGACCTTAAATCAATTTCTTATTATCATCAGTTTCACTTCTTAGACTGTGATGGACTTTCAAAAGACCAGAACACACGCAAATAATGGGTAAAAGATAAAGCTAATCACCAAGGTTTTATTAGTTTTTGCTAGATGATCAGTACACAGACACCATGAACATCATACATTTAAAAAGGTACTATTACAAAGAATGTTTATTCATGTATTTATAATCTTATTTCCTTTTAAAGAAAATTTTGATGTCTTTTGTTATATAAATTATTAGAATTTCTTCCAGTATTGCTTCCCCTCAATCTTCAAAAATATCATCCTATATAGCAAAAATATTGTAAAAGAGGGGCAGAGCCAAGATGGCGGAGTAGAAACAGCTCGTCCAAGCCTCTCTGCCCCCAGATTCTCCACAAACTATGTAAAAAAGGACTCTGAAAAACTTCTGGAGCCCCAGCACCCACAGAACGACACAGAGAAGCTAACCTCCCGCTGAGGACAGCCCAGCACCCTGCAGGAAGGACCAGCGCAGTGGTCTGGGAGCCGGCAGCGCCAGAGCGCAGGAGCCTAGCCGAGCCCAGGTCCACGTGAGCCGAGGTTTTAGCCCCAGGGCGGCAGGGCCAGCAGCCGGCTGGAGGAACCCCAGAACACCAGGAGCTGTGGCGATTCCAGAATTATCAACATAGACATGCCTAGGACAAAGTAAGAGGTTGGTGTCCTATGGACTTTGGGGCCTGTATTTGGGGAATGCGTCAGCTCCCTCCCCTGGGGGCTAGAAGCCGCTGAGGAGACACGCCATTTTGTAGTTTTTAGAGGCAGGTCTGGCTCCTAGCCTACAAATCGTGGGGAGATCCAGCGATCAGTCTTGGGGGGTAATCGCTCTTGCTTTAACCACCCTGGATCTGGATTGTGATCTAGGGTGGAAGTTGTGGGTGGGTTTACAGCTTGCCAGAAACGGAAGTTGCCCCCACACGTTCGGGACGAAAATTCCTCTATCTGGCCTTAAAGCCATAGTGTGGCAACAAGCCCAAAAGTCAAGCAATTATGTGGCAACATGCCAAGGCAAAGGAAACAGAAAAATGCAACCCTAGACTCCTATTTTGGGGGCCTAGAGCGGGAAAAGGACTGTGAGGTCAGAAGTCCTGCTCCAAAAGCCCCAGGGGAAAACATGAGCGGGTTGTAGGCCATAGAGGACCTTAAGAAGGACTTTAAAAATCAAATAAGAGAAGTGGAGGAAAAATTAGAAAGAGAAATGAGAAGGATGCAGGAAAAGTATGAAATGAGGGTCAACAGCCTGACTGAGGAAAACAACACCTTTAAAAATAGACTAGCTCAAATGGCAAAGGAGGCCCAAAAGGGCATTGAGGAGAAGAATGCCTTAAAAAGTCGAATTTGCCAAATGGAAAAAGAATCTCAAAAGTTCACTGAGGAGATTCATTCCTTCAGAGTTAGACTGGAGCAAATGGAAGCTAATGACTTTATGAGAAATCAAGATGCTGTTAAGCAGATCCAAACAAATGAAAGAATAGAAGGCAATGTGAATATCTCATGGGAAAAACCACTGACCTGGAAAATAGATCCAGGAGAGACAATTTAAAAATTATTGGCCTACCTGAAAGCCATGATCAAAGAAAGATCCTAGAAATCACCCTTCAAGAAATTCTCAAGGAAAATTGCCCTGATGTTTTAGATCCAGAGGGCAAAATAGAGGTTGAAAGAATCCACAGATCACCTCCTGAAAAAGATCCCAAAAAGAAAACTCCCAGGAATATTATAGCCAGGTTCCAGAATCCCCAGATCAAGGAGAAAAATACTACAAGCAGCCAGGAAGAAACAATTTCAATATTGTGGAAACACAATCAGAATAGCCTAGGACCTGGCAGCTTCTACACTGAGGGATCGAAGAGCATGGAATATGATATTCCAGAGGGCAAAAGAACTGGGAATGAACCCAAGGGTCACCTTCCCAGCAAAACTGAGTATTTTGTTTCAGGGGAAAATATGGTCATTCAGTGGAATAGAGGACTTTCAAGCATTCTTGAGGAAAAAACCAGAGTTGAATAGAAAATTTGACATCCAGACGCAAGATGTAAGAGATGCCTGAGAAGGTAATCAGGGAAAAGAAATCAAAAGGAACTTGTCAAAGTTGAACTATTTACATTCCTATATGGAAAAGCAATATCTGTGACTGATGATATCTTTCTCACTATGAAAATAATGGAAGAAGGGGGTGTGGTCATACGAATACATATGTAAATGTGTGTGTATATGGTTACAGTTATATAAGGATAGAGGGCATAGGTTGATTTTGTTGGGAAGGGCGAGTACTCAAGGGATGAAATTATGAGGTGAGAGAGGAAAGTGGCAAGAGGAGATGGGGAGAGACATGATAGGGTAAACTATCTCATGTAGGGGAAGTGGGTGCAAAGGAGGGGGAGAATAAGGAAGGCTAAAAAGGCAAACCACATTCACATTGAATTTGGTTCAGGGAGAAAATGACATACATACTAAATGGGATATCTCAACCTGCAGCAGGATAGGGGGAAGGGGGATGAGAGGAGAGATGATGGATGGGAGGGCATCCTGGGGGTGAGGGGAGGTTGGAAGTACCCACTATAGAAGAGGGACAGGATCATGTAGGGAATGGACCAGGTGGGGGGTGGGATGAGTGGGAGGGAATTATAAGCAGCCTTGTACAATATATCTACTATGATAATGTTTTGCATAGCTAGACATGTACAACATATACTGAATTACTTATATCCCAAAAAGGAATGGGTGACAAGGGAGGAAGGAAATGGATCTGAAATTCAAGGTTGTAACATTAAATGTTTCAAATATATATATAAATACTATTATTAATACTCTTTTGCCTATAATTGGGAGATAAGATGTGCAGGCATTGGGACACAAAGATTCATCTTCCTCTAATGGAAAAGTCGATGGGGTATGGGAGAAGGTATGGGAGAGAGCAGATTGGAGGAAGTGATATCTTGTGGGACTGCTATTCTGGGAGGTTGGGTAGGGGAATAATGGGGGGAAAATGATTGTAACTCAAAATCTGGCAGAAATGAATGATGTAAAACAGAAGTTAATAAAGTATTTGTTTAAACCTATATAACAAAAATATTGTAAAAGAAAAACAAAGGAAAAGAGAGGAAAAATCTGCAAAACCAATCATTATATAAAAATTAGAATAAATGTAATTTTCACACCTCTCATCCTATGTCTTTGAAGAAGTGGGATGGGATTGTCTTCTCATATCTCAGCTTTGGAGTAATAATTTTTCTCTGAAATTTTACATTTAATGTAATTTTTGTATTTTTATTTTTTCAATTAAATTATTTTAATCATTGTATATATTATCCTCTCTCTCTCTCTCTCTCTCTCTCTCTCTCTCTCTCTCTCTCTCTCTCTCTCCCTAGTGTCTATATATCTCAGAAGTCAAACCCTCATAGTGTATTTTGACATAATTTTTTCTTTTTCAATTCATTCTCTTATCCTAGAAGCATTATTTTTGTTTGTGGAGTTTTTCAGACTCATAATTAAAGTTATGTATGGTATATTTTGCAATTGTATTTCTTGTTTAAGAATTTATTTTCTATCCAATATTGTGAAAGGTATAAGATTTTCTTCTCTAATATTTTATGGTATGATTAAGATTAAAGTCACATGCACATTTAGAATGAATTGTGGATCATTGTGCAAGTGTTGATCTAAATTTAATTTCTTCCTATTTTAAGGGTTCCCAATAGTTTTTTTTTAACCAAATAGGGAGTTATTTCCAAAGTAGTTTATGTTTCAGTTTATTGGATACTGGGTTATTGAGTTTCATAGTTTATGATTAATAGTCTCTTTAATTGATCTAGTTCTCTATTTTCTTCCTTCTTAAAGGAAGAAGTTTTAGCAGTACCAGATCTTAAATTATATTATAAGGTAATAACGATCAAAATTTCTGGTACTGGCTAAGAAATAGAAAGGTAGATCAATGGAACAGAGTAGATATACAGTCTATAGTAGCAAATATAGTAAGCTTGCATGTGATGAGTGAATAAACTTGAGTTTGGAACAAGAAATCATTTTCTGGTAAAAACTGTTGGAAAAACTAGAAAACATTAGGACAGAAATTGGGCATAGACCAATATCTTATAACATTTGCCAAGTCAAGGACAAAATGGATACATGCCCTAGATATAAAGAGAGATATGCAAGAAAATTCAAAGACCATGGAACATACTACTTGTCAGAATTATGGATAGGTGAATAAGAGGTAGAGAGTGGAGTGAAGTATAAAATGAGCAATTTTGATTACATTAAATTAAAAAAGTTTTTGGACAAATAGACCAAGTGTAGCCAAGATCAGAAGGAAAGCAGAAAATTTTAGGGAACTGTTTATAGATAGTTTTTCAGAAAAAGGTCTCATATCTCAAATATATAAAGAACTTTGGCAAATCTATAAGAACATGAATCATTCATCAATTGATAAATGTTCAAAGGATATGAACAAGTAATTTTCCAATGAAAAAATCAAAACAATTTGTAGTATATGAAAAATACTCTAATTCATTGTTGGTTATAAAAATGCCAATTAAAACAACTTTGGTATATTATGTTACATCTATCTAAATGGCTAAAACGATTGAAAGGGAAAGAGAAAAATGTTGTAGGGGATGTGGAAAAATTGGGATGCTAATTCATTGTTCATGGAATTGTGAACTAATTCAACCATTTTGGAGAGTAATCAGAAACTATGCCCAGAGAGCTAGTAAACTGATCCCTTTGACCTATACCAGTGTTCTCCTTCAGGTTCAATTTAGGGATGAAATGAGGCACTTATAAGTCATTGAACAGTTAACAAAAAAGAGGTCTATTGTGCCCTAATACAGCAAATATATGCAAGAAGGTTACATTGATATTTACGTTTAGTTTTCATAGATGTGGCCTTTTTTATCTATTCATGGAAACATGTCTGATCATGGTCATTAGGTTATGGCAACTTATATGATCTGAAATCTAACAACTCTGACAGGCTTTGACTCCATGTGACTGAGACCTTTTATGCTTTAAGATGATCAGGAATTGGCATCATGGAAGCTGGTGCTAAAGCTTCTAGGAGTAGCTTTGTCTTCTTTTGGGGAAAGGTAACTCCTAAGGATTAGAGAAGGAAGAGAGTTCTGGACCTCTCAGTGTTGTATGTAGGTGAGGAGAAAGAAACTGCATTAAGGAAATGTTGTGACCTAGTACTTCTGGGTCAAAAGGTGTAAGGATCAGTTTACTAACTCTCTAGGCATAATTTCTGACTGCTCTCCAAAATAGTTGGATCAGTTCACAATTCCATGAACAATGAATTAGCATCCCAATTTTTCCACATGTTTCCCTGAAACATTTTTCTCTCTCCCTTTCAATAATATGCCACTCATTGGTGACAATTCCCTAAAGAACTTTTAGAGGATCTTCCACTATGTAAATGCATCTAGGGCTTTTATTGGATACTCCTCTTGGAAAAGGCAGAACTGAAGAAAAAGGGAAAAGAGAAAAAAAATCAAAATAAACAATAAAACAAAAATACGGAGAGCAAAAGCTAGAGATCCTAGGCCTTTCCTTCCCCTTTCTGATGGACCAGGTATCTAGTCTCAAAGTCTGGTCCATGTTGTAGATAATTCTAAATCTTTTTGGTTCCTAGTGGGTCTCCTAATGCAAGGTGGTGACAATCAAAAAGAGTAGCACAAGGGATATCAGAGCCACAGAACAGTTGAGAACATCTCTCGTAAGTACATTTGAAGATTTCCTCCTCTGATCTGAGGTAGTGACAAAGATAAAAAACAATTCCAGGAACACCAGAGGCCACAGAAGGGACATTTATGGTACAGAGAACATCCTTCAACATACATTCAAGGCCATACATACATAGTAAAGTGGTCATAAGCCTATTGCTCACAGCCTATCCTGGAACTCAAGTATATAGGCTCTCCCTGAACTCAATATTTCCTGACCTACCCACCAAAACCTCCTCCTTCCTGTCAGTCTCAATAGAAGATGATACTAAATCTTTTCCCTTTTAGATGCCTCTGCTGATTCTGGCCCCTTTTAGTACGGGGTTGGGTGAGGACTGTCCCTTATCTTCATCCAAGGATTCAGGGTTTATACCACATTGGTTAAGGATGTTCCATTCTTTCATGTAAATTCACAATCATCATAGATTCTGCAGAGACAGACACCCCCCCCCCCATGTCTCAACAATTCCAACTCATGGTCCTCCAAGTCCTCAGTGGGGAAGAATTAACAAACCATCTCTGGGAGAGAAAGAATTGCCAATTGGGGAGGATCTGAGATATTTCCCCAGAATGTAAAGATTTTCTGTTTAGGATCCCAGGTTGCAGAGAGTAGAACAAAGAAGGCCTTGAGAGACTCAACTGGAATTATACATAAACATGGTCCATTTTTATTAGAGAGGTCTTCCTTGAAGCTGGAAACAAGAAACTGTTGCATGAGAGATCACTCTCCATTCTAGGGGTAGTATTGATTTGTTAAGGACATACTTTTTGGAAGGTGGGGCACCCAGTAATGATATTCAGGGGCATAGAGATGAAACTGTTGTTCTAAGAGTCCATTTTGAAGTTACACAATGTCATTTGTCTGAGGACGGTATGGGGAGTGGAAAACCCAACAGAGATTATGGCAATAGGCCAAATTTCAGATATCCTGCAGGGTAAAGTGGGTCATTTGGTCAGAGACAATGGTACAAGCAAGGGGATAGGAGGAAGGAGGCTGTATTCTGTGAGAGCTCTGATGGTTGCTGCTGCAGTGGCAAATTTGACTGACACCATATTGCTATAACCTCAGTTGTTATCAACTGAAGTAAGGACAAACCTCTTGCCCTGAGGTGGTGGAAGAGGGAAAATAGAATTAGTTTTGTCAGTTGGAGGCAGGTTGAGAACCTTCTGGAATAATGCTATTGTATTTCTGAGGTGGGCACTCTGATTGGCTTGAGAAGCAGATTTGAGGAGAAGTATCTGCCTCATCCCATGTTAGAGCCCATTGACACATGGCATAACAGTCACTGCATTCCAATTGGTAATGGACCTACTCCTCAACCTCTACTGTTTTTGTAAAGACATCAGTCTACTTATTCAGTTCATCTGAGTGCATATGATATCTCTGATGGGCACTAACATTCTGCATAAACGATTGTATGCACTGGGAGGCATCAGCAGAATTTCTCCACTGGTCTTGACCCCAAATGGGAGAACTGTTCATTATACAGTACTATATTTTCCAGTCTTCAGACATCTTTGTCAGTCCATAGATACTGCCCAAGAATTAATGTAAATGAAGATCTTATCTCCTTTATCCCTCAGGGCCTTTTCAGAATCCAGCCATGCAGCTCACAACTCAGCTCTCTAGGAGAATTTGTCATGACCCCAATCCCTCAGTCTCCCTGTTACAAATTAATGGCTGCTGAAGTTCAATTTTTGTCTACCTCTTTTAGTCTGCAGAGCCATCAGTAAACCAGGAAATATAGGATTCCTCAGCAGTTAGGTTTTCATAGGCAGAAGCCCATTGGACTAGAAGGTGAGGCAGAGTGTTGGGTCTTGGGCTACCATTGATTCAGTGATGTAGTGAGCAGATGTTTCAGGGAGATTTGTCTCCATAAACCCAAAGGTCATTTGGTCTGGCCACCTCTAGATGCTTGTCTTTTCATATATTCAGGAATATTCTACTTGATTTTTCTGTATAAATATCTAAAAATATGGGCCCCAAAGTTCAAGGGGGGAGAGGCTGCCAAATGACTTGCTTTAGGTCTTCCAGAGCTATAGTTTGTCCTGGGTTCCAGTCAAGAGATGAATTTGCAGATTACTCAGTAAATGGAGACTATCAGGCTACCTAAGAAGGGAATACAATTTCTTCAAAATCCCAAAATTCCAACAAAACTCTGAGATTCCTTTTTGCATTGGAGGGAAGCAAACATTCCAGTAATTAATAATTATTCCAAATTGTGCCTGGAATCATCTGGGTTATTCCCATGCATAGTAATCCCAAGAATTTGAGTGGGTTGGATAATAGATTTTCTTGGAGCTAATTTCTTACCTCTTATGTAGCACTACTTAAAGGTCACCATCCAGGGCCTTAGTCATTGTGGTCTTAGTCACCTAATCAACATCACTGTAGTTAGTAGTGTATTCCAATGCCTCTGGGAAGGGAAACCTCTCTCAGATCTCTGACTACAAGACTGTGGCAATTTGAGGGTGATTTCAAATAGATCTGGGGAAGGAGAATGAAGAATACAGAGTTCCTTTCTAGGTAAAAGAAAAATGCATATAGCAAGTTTGAGCCAGAAGAACAGAAAAAGAAAGCATTGGCAAGGTCAGTAACCCAGCATGAGCTTCCTGGCCTGCCACATGGATAAGGCCATTAACAACTACAGTTGTGTATGTAGTAACTTTGTTCAGTTCCCTGTAGTCCACTGTTAACTCCCAGGTGCCATCTTCCATTTTAACTGGCCACACTGCGGTGTTGTAAGAGGGGTTGGTATAGTAAAATATTCCAGCCTCTTTTATCTCCACCATTAGAGAGGAAATATCTTTCATTGTCTTTCCTTCCTCCCTGGACAGAGGCTCTGATATTGTTCAATATCAACTACATGAGATAGTTCAGGTAACTCCAAGGGTTGCCATTTCTGCTCACATAGAACTTGCCCAAAAGGTCCCTGTGGGTACCGATAAGATCTTATGATGTCCTTTACCACAATATACACCCTCTAACTACCATAACTGTGTCCCTTCATGAGGGGTAGGGGAATCTTTTATCCACTTCTGCCTAAACAGGAATGCTTCCTGAACCCTATAGAAACTGGATTGCTTCTATATATTAATTTGGTGTCCACTGGTATCATAGTAACCTGGCTGCCAGTGTCCAGTAGTCCTTGGTATGCTTGGCACCTCTCCTCCACCTTTCCAAGTTACCACAACTTGGTCACATAGTGTCTCCTAGGATGATCTGAGTATGAGGGATAACCTAGTTAAACTCATATCCAAAGCACCTCAAATTTGAATAGAGAGATTTGAGTGGTTCAGGCTGCCAGGTGTTGAGAGTCTTAGAGAATGCATTAACCTTGCAAGGAACTGAAACCCCTTTCCTCTTCCTGTTCTGGATCTCCTGGAATTTTTTCACTAGCATCCTCATAGACTGCTGATCAATTACTTTCTTGTCTATGGCATGTTTGATAAGCCACAGCAAAGCTCCATCTAAGAGAGACCATCATTACCCTCAGTGACATGGTGTAAGAGTTATAGGATTTAAAGATCTTCCATGCCCCATAGGACTTGCCGATGTAGCAGGAAGGGGTGGGGCAAGAGGAAGCGGAAGAAAAGCTAGAGTTCCAGTAGCAGCAGTGGCCAACGTAGAGGTGAAGGCACAACCCCCTTTTTTGAGCCAGCCAGAATTTCTGCTGAGGACTCTTGTTGGGGACTGCCAGGAACCAGAACTGTGGGGGGCTGGAGCTGTTGGGAGAATGCTTCCTGGATGCTGAGCAGTTGCTGTGAGTGAGGAGAGAAGGACCTTTGCCTGAGGTAGACTGTTCAGTTTTGAAGGCTTAAGAATGTGGTTGTTTACTATGTTAACTACTTGTGCCAATTTCATAACTACTCTGATGGCTTTGACTTTCTGGTTTTGGGACTCGGTTATTTGGTATTTTAATAAAACCTATGGGAAAAGCTTGTCTCCATTCTGGTGGAGCTCCATGTAGAAGGTGGGAACCAATTGTCCCTGAGACATATGGATCATAGGCTCCAATCTATTACCTCCATTTCCACAAGGAACTTCAACCCCTCCCTTGCAGACTCTTTCTTAGGGGTCTGGCTACAATGTATCAGTCAGTCTGGAGCCTCTAGTTGATTTAATTGAATCTGTAGAAGTAAGTCCTCAGAGGTTCTTAAGTCTATGAAATTCTGGTGCAGAGAGAATATCCTCATCGGATCAATCAGACCATGCCTTCAAGAGCAATGCATTGTTCCTTAATTAGTATGTTGTTTGAATTCCTTTTGTAACTTAGAAAATTCCTTTATAGTAAAAGCCTGACCACTTTATTATTTCCCCAGTGAAGAAATTCATACTTGGATGTGTAATAGTAGAGTAAGTCCTGTATTACCTGAACTGTGTTATTACGCATGGAAGTTCCTAAGGCTCTTCCTCATGGACATTGTCATTCTCTCATCTTAAGGTGCTAATTTTAACTTGTGGATTTCTGGCTTTGGACTTCACTTGTGCATTGTCAGCTTTATTCATTGCTCCTTGGTCTTCAGTCCATGGCCTTTAAAAACTATTAGCTCTGTTTCTAGTTGCTGAATAGGTAACAGCTCCCTGTAATGTATCACATAATCCATACCCCAGTAGGTCCTCTTCTTCTAAGAGACTATAGGAGTTACTGCCACTTCATTGCTTACCACTAGTTGATTAGTGCATGTCATGTATTTTCTTATTCTTCATTCCCTACCCATTTAGTTCTTCCCTTCTTCCATTTAGTTCCCCCCAACACAAACACACACAGGCAGAAACACACACATACATACACAGAAACACACACACATACACACAAACATACACACATTGATGAACCTGTAGACAGGGTGTTTGGTTTATCAGACCATGGTACTTAAGGTCTAATCATCCAATATCACTTTTATTTAAGTTCCTCTTTTATTTTTCTGTGTACTATAGCAAGGAAATATCTTAATGTTCCCTCTATAATTATGTCATTATTGTTGTTGACCTCATAGGTGTTATGATGTTCCCTCATCTTATTTTCCAGCAGTTATTTGTTTTATTACCTGAACCTTCTTTGATTGATGTGTTTGTTTTCCTTTCTTGTGTTTCTGTTGTCTGAGGTGTTTGCAAAGCAAACAATGAGCTTACACCTGGTTTTCTTTGTAGGAGTGCATCACAGGCCTCACTTTAATTGAACAGCTATCTTTTCCATTAGTTATTTGGCTGAGGTTGACTGGGAATGTTACCTTGGGTTATAAATTGAGCATCTTAGCATTCTTCAGAACACCTTATTTTATTTACTCTGGGATTTCTGGCAAGGCCAGAATTGTCTTACAGCAAGAATTTGTATTTTCTTTCCTTTTTATTTAAAGGTCTTTCTACTGGTCACTTGCAGAATTTATTTTTTGTCATTGAAATTGTTATTTATCTATTCTCTTTCCCCACTCCACCCCCCCACACAAGTTGATTTGTAGACCCTTTTGAATGATATTTTATTTTCTGCATTCAGAAATTGTCACTAGTTTTCTTGTATTCTCTCTTTCTTTTTGGAGGCAATTGTGGTTAAGTGAGAGACCCAGGGTCACACAGCTAGTAAATGTCTGAGGCCAGAATTGAACTTAAGTCCTCCTAAGTCCAGGGATGCTGCCCTATTCTTGTATTATGGTGCTAGGTTTTTTACTTGTGCTCTTCTGGAAAAGCTATATCAATATGTTTTACTTGTTTGGAGATCATGCTTTCTTTTAAGGCTATTGCTGACTGCCTAGATTGTCCTACACTTCTGTGCATTTATATTCCCAGTCATGTGTTTTCTCTGTTTCTTCAGTGAGACAATTGTCACAAATATTTCTATTCAGCTAATTATTTCTGCTGTGCAGACCATAAATTCTGCTTTCCCAATTTTTGCTTCTCTTTTGAACCATCCAGAAACATCCAACTGTGTGGTTCCATGCTCTCCTGGGAATCCACAAGCCTTATTAAATGTTGATTCATTTTCCTTTGTCACATAAAATTTATTTAGAGATGTTTATACCTTTTTAGATGATATGGAAGTCATTCTCTTCTGCTGGTTTATATTCTTGTGCTGAAAGTTATTAACTGATCTTTCTTTCTCATGAGATATTTGGCAGTTACAGTCTTTTTTCTCCCCATATTCTTGTTTCACTTACTTCCTGACTCCTTTCCCTTTGATGTTGGATCACCCAAGAACTGGATAGCAAAACTATCTCAGCCTCCTCCAATAGTAAATAATTCACTTTTCACCAACTTTATTATTTGGGCAAATGACTTCTGAGGCAACAGAACTTGTCTCAGCTGGATGCCAGTCCCCTTTCCTTCAGGCATGATGGATACACATACACACACTACCCAAATATTACTCTGATCAACATAATGCAACTTCTTTCAGAAAGCTAAGCAATAGATTATTTTATTTGTTTGTAAAACAACAGGTCCAGTTGAGGGGATAAAAAAAGACTTCCAATTTAATTAAACACTTCTCTGAATTTCAAAATTTCTATTTCTGTTTAGTTTACTTTTTTGATTTATTGCTACTAAAATTTCATGTCAAAATTTTAAATCCATTCTTTTACTCTTTTATTAATGAAAGCATTTAGAAATATAATCCACCCCACCTCCTCCAATGCAAGAGTGCTCTGGATGCACGTTATACTTTAGGTATATTGTCTCATTTTCTTTAATGAAATTATTTCTATGATTTGACCCATTGATTTTCTAGATTTTTTTAGTCTCCATTTTAGGTTGATGTCTTACTTTAAATATTCTCTACTGATTATAATTTTACTTGGTTGTGGTCAGTAAGGGATGTGTCTAATCTTCCCTCTTTTCCTTGTTTGTTTTTATGATTTAATGCTTTGGCATAAAAATGGTCATTTTTCTTTTGGTAGGCAACTGGGGTTAAGTAACTTGCCTAAGGTTACACGGCTAGGTTTTTTTGTTTGTGTATATTAAGTGTCTGAGGCCAAATCCGAACTCAGGTCCTTCTGACTCCAGGGCTGGTGCTCTACTCACTGTGCCACCTAACCGCCCCCAAAATGGTCATTTTTAATGAAAGTGCCTGCCATGTATAACTGAGATAAGTATACACTCATTGCAGTTCTCATTCAGTAACTGCTTAAGGGTCTATACAATCTAATCTTTTAAAAGTCCTGTTCAGAGACTTACCTTCTTTCTTATTTCTCTTTTTATCAGTTTTATCTAGATCTGAAAGTGGCACATCAAAGTCTATAGCAGTTGTTTGCTGTGCATTTCTCTCTTGTGATTTCTTTTCTTTAAGTACTTTGATCCTAGGTCACTTGTGGTATGTATGTGTCCACACATGATGAATTCTATGCCTTATTTTAATTCACTATGAATCTTTATGTTTCAAGTCTCATATATTGTTCAATTTTTCTTTTTTTAATTCCTTCTGTTATCTTCCTTCTTTTAATGGGTTTATCTCATTTAACTTAATAAATGGGTCAATAAACATTAATTAAGCACCCACTATGTGCCAGGCACTGTGCTAAGTACAAATATGAAAAAATAACCCTTTCCCTCAAGAAGCTTATAATAAAATGGGGAAAGAATATACTCAAAAGAAATTGCCCAGGTGGAGGCGGCATGATGGAGAACTGAGAGCAGTCCTAAAGTGGTGCAGCTCTGTGGGAAATGAGACATCTATCCTGAACCCTTTCCTTAAATAGAGGCTTGGGAGCTCATGTCTCTGCCCTTCAATAAGAGGGCCATAGGGTGAGGAGGAGGTGTGAGGACCAATGTTGATTTGATCTTGCAGGATGATGGGTTTTCCCAATGATGAACATCTGGGGAAATGGTGGTGAAGTCAGAGATATCCTAAAATAGTGTAGCCCCATGGGAAATGAGGAGCATTCACAATTCATATTCATACTTATTAATCATGCATTTTCCTTTAATATCCTATATGTATTTTCTTCTCTTTGCTTCCTCTACCACCTTTTTACAAAAAAGAAAGTGGTAAAAGTGAAGAAACACAATCAACATTATTAGAGCAGTCTGTTCCCACTCTAGTGCATTTCTTCACTTTGCTTTGACCAGACCCCTGTCTCTGGTTCTTGTCTTTTTTGATCAGTTCTTTTAATTATTCCTGTCTTTTTGATCTATCCTCAATGCTGCAATTTATTTTGTTTGTGCCTCTCTTCTCTCACATTCTTTCCTTAAAACCTCTCCCCTTTCTTTTTCCCTATTTCCCTATTGAATTTATTGTACTTCCATGCTCAACTCTTTGTATGCATCTGTTCAACCCTTATTTGTCTGATTTAGATAGAAAATTTAATCAGATAGATGCTCCCCTATCCCATCCTGTCTTTACTGGAGTATATGTGAAAGATCTAGGCTCTTCCACAAATTTTCATGTAGTTACCTTAACTGGAAGTCAAACCTCATCCCTTGACCAACTTCCTCCTGGGCAAATCCTCTATAGATAAAACAAATAAACAAATAAGGCTTTGTGAGACTTCAGAAAAGACGTTACAAAAAATATGACCAAAAAAGATAAGCCCACCCAGGCAGTGTGGGTAGTCATGCGACTGGTTTGTAATTGGGCAGTTAAGCAACCCTTAAAGAATTGGCATGATCTATAGAATGGATAATCTATTTGCAAACAATTGAAAGATAACTGAGCAGAAATCAAAAGTTGGTTTATAGACTATTATTATTTTTTCAGTTACTAGTATCATTGGATTATAATTTTATTTAAATTGATATTTATAAATGCAATTTTAAATGGTTGAAAACAGTAAAAACTAAACTTATAAAAAGCATACCTTTAAAAATAATATAGTGAAGCAATGATGAAGGGAGATGTGAAACTTTTTATTTTAGAAAGAGACACTAATAAGGAAGTGGTTGTTTTTCTAGTTCCTGGGAAAATAATTCAATATTTGGTTTTGTTTGTTCAGCTGAATAAGTGGTGCTTGCTACTGCAGCTATACTATGGGTTTTCCTCTAGGCACTCTTGGGGACTTCAATTGAGATGGAGCTCTTGTTTTCTTACCCCACAAACGATTATAAATATGGCATTTTTATTACACTTTGCTCCTAATAGTTTGAAAGCAACTACACATATGACATATCCTTTAAAAAAGATATGTTATAGAATGTTGTCATAATTGGTATGTATCCTTCTCTTCTGTCCTGTATAAAATGTAAAAATGTTATTGATACTTTTTTGATCCAAGTATCTGTTGGATGTTTGTCCAGCTGTTTGTGAATCTCTACTTATTTTGATATATTTTCCCAAATCAAAATTCTCCTTTGATGGGAAATAATTGTTTATGCTGCCTTTTACAATGCCCAGTTTTGAACTGATATTGAAACACCTACACTAAATACTTTTAAATATTAAATGTTTTTACCAATAATAAATCCTTTAAAAAATTCCAACCACCATCACCCACATACCATCTGAAATATAGTACCTAAATTTAGCTTTCATATAAAGAAAATAAATGCTGGAAAGTAAAATCAAACATTTAATTTTGTTTCCATCATAAAGTATTATGAGAGTTGTATGGTGAAGTACTAAAATTAACCTCAACAAAATACCCATTGGGGAGATGTTAAATTCCGTCTCTTAGTAGTATTGCAGTTCTTGCCATCTAACTTAGGACATATACTCCCTTTGCTTTTAAATTTCAGAATCTACAAAACAATGTGTGTTTGTCACTAACTTATTTCCAAGGATTATTATGTCTTAAATTTTATTTTTTAAATAATAACTGCCATTTATATAGCAGAGTACCTCACATACATTATTTCATTTGAGTCTTATGACAGCCCTGTATGGTAGCTACTGGCAGATTTTCTCCATTTTAGTGATGAAGAAACTGAGACTTAGAAAGGTTAGCTATCACATCCATGATCATACAGTAAATAGGTGTCAGACATAAAATATGAAAATGTTTCAGCTACTATGTACCAGGTAGTGTGCCTGGCATTGTGGATGCAATTAATAAAAAAACAAGATAGACCCTGACCTGAATGCCTTAAAGTTTAATGGGGGATACAACACACAAAAGAGGCAAGAGAGTGGGAAGGGGAGAGGTCAGGGAGTCCCCAGCATCAGGGTGTCTTGTTTGGTGGAGTTGAAATCAGACAGAGCAGCAGCTGTAGAAAAGAGTGAGTCCCAAAGTCCAGTTTCTGCCCTCTCTAAAAGGAAGGCATAGGGAGGAGTTTGGTGTTCCACCTTCTAACCTGCTAGTCAGAGGGGAGAGGAGACAAAAGGATCTCAGTCTACCTAAATTTTAATTTGCACTCTATTTGCAAAACTATATTATCTCAAGTAGGAAAATATTTATCAAGTGTTATTATTTGAAATATCTCCTTATATGCAACAGAGACAAGACTGTCAACTCCAATCCCTTTCTGGTAATGTTTTTCTCTCAAGATCTGAACTGACACTCTTCTCGGAGAGAATATAAGCTCCTTGAGAGCAAGAACTGTCTCATTTTTGTTGTTTTACCCCTAGTTCTGAGCATAGTGGCATATAACAGAGATAATCACAGGATCTGTGATTTCATTAATATAAGTAACTCAGAGTCAGGAAATGTCCTCTATCTGTGTAGGTTAGTATCTTCCCTGCCAATTTCTATTGATAGAAAGTTGCCTGTAGTAGTAAGAGGTTAAGTTACTTTACCAGGGGCATAGTAGTATGTGACAGAGGCAGGATTTGATCCCAAATCTTCCTTCCTCTGAGGCCAACTCTGTCCACCCTACCTTTCATAGGCTTTTAATGAACAATACATGCTATGTGATGAACTGATTAATTGCTCTTTTCCCTTGAGATAAGGGAACTGAAATCATACATTTTTTTTTCCTGAGGACATTGTTCTCCATCTTAGATATGGTTGCTTGCAGGATTTTCTGTGAATTATTAGTAAATATGGACATTAATAAGTGTGCCATTGGATATCAGCACACCTCTTTGACAATCATGTTAGAAAAATGGGTGTCTCCTTTAACTTTTTTTTATTAATTTGTTTATTTTTACTTTACAAGATTCAATTCCATAGTTCCTTGAGTTTCAAATATCTCTTCCCTCCCTCCCCCACCTCCCACGATGGCATATAGTCCAGTATAGGATAGGCAAATACTTTCACATTAGACATTAGTCAGGTTACAAAGGCCGATTGTACTAGATGGAATGAAAAATGGTAAAGAGGAAATAAAACTGAACAATAAAAAGAAAAAGATCAAGTAGTTTGCTTCAATCAGGATTCAAACTCAGTTCTTTCTAGTTCTTTCTCTGGATGTAGGCATCTCTCTCCATCTTTTGGGATTGACTTATGTCACTGTATTGCTGAGAAGAGTCCAGTCTGTCATAGTTGGTCATCACACATATGTTGTGTCTGTGATTGTATACAAATTTCTCCTGGTTCTACTCTTCTCACTCAGCATCAGTTTGTATAAGCCTCTCCAGGTAAATATGAAGTCCATCTGCTCCTTGTTTCTTATAGCACAATAGTATTCCATTACATGCATATACCACAACTTGTTTAGCCATTCCCCAATTGATGGGAACCCCCTTAATTTCCAATTCTTTGCCACCACGAACAGAGCTGCTATAAATATTTTTTTTACATATGGGTGTTCCTCCCTCTTCTATGATCTCTTTGGGATATAACCCTAGAAGTGGTATTGTTGGGTCAAAGGCTATGAAATTATTTATAGCCCTTTGGGCATAATTCCAGATTGCTCTCCAGAATGGTTGGATAAGTTCACAACTCCACCAGTAATGCATTAGTGTTCCAATTTGCCCGCATCCTCTCCAGCATTTGTCATTTTCTTGTTTGGTCATCTTAGCCAATCTGACTGGAGAGATGTGATACCTCAGAGTTGTTTTGATTTGCATTTCTCTAATCAGTAGTGATTTAGAGCATTTCTTCATATGCTTATAGATATCTTTAATTTCTTTCTCTGAAAACTGCCTGTTCATATCCTTTGACCATTTATCAATTGGGGAGTGACTTGTATTCATATAGATTTGGCTCAATTCTTTATAAATTTTAGAAATGAGTCCTTTATCAGAGACATAAGTTGTAAAAATTCTTTCCCAATTTCCCACCTCCCTCTTGATCTTGGTTACATTGGCTTTGTTTGTACAGGAGCTTTTCAATTTAATGTAATCAAAATTATCCATTTTGCATTTTATAATGCTCTCTAATTCTTGTTTGGTCCTAAAGTCTTCTCCTCTCCACAAATCTGTCAGGTAAAGTATTTTTTGCTTTCCCAAATTGCTTACAGTATCATCCTTTACACCTAGATCATGCACCCATTTAGACTTGATTTTGGTATATGGTGTTAGATAGTGATCTATGCCCAGTTTCTGCCATACTGTATTCCAGTTTTCCCAGCAGTTTTTGTCAAATAGTGCATTCTTGTCCCAAAAACTGGGGTCTTTGGGTTTATCGAACAATAGATTACTATATTCATTAACTGCTGGGTCTCCTGTGCCTAATCTATTCCATTGATCCACTACTCTACACCTCTGCCAGTACCAAGCGGTTTTGATGACTGCTGTTGTATAATACAGATTAAGACCTGGCATAGCTAGTCCACCTTCCCTAGCATTTCTTTTCATTAATTCCCTTGATATTCTAGACCGTTTGTTTTTCCAAATAAATTTTGTTATTATTTTGTCTAACTCTACAAAGTAGTTTTTTGGTAAATTGATTGGTATGGCACTAAATATATAGTTTAGTTTGGGTAAAATTTTCATTTTTATTATGTTAGCTCGACCCAGCCACGAGCAAGTGATATTTTTCCAACTATTTAGATCTGATTTTATTTGTGTGAGAAGTGTTTTGTAGTTGTGATCATATAGATTCTGGGTTTGTTTTGGCAAGTAGATTCCCAGATATTTTATAATGTCTATAGTGACTTTAAATGGGATTTCTCTTTCTACCTCTTGCTGTTGAGTTTCATTAGAGATGTACAGGAATGCTGAGGATTTATGTGGGTTTATTTTATATCCTGCAACTTTGCCAAATTTATTTATTGTCTCAAGTAGTTTTTTACTTGATTCTCTAGGATTCTCTAAGTATATCATCATATCATCTGTAAAGAGTGATAGCTTGGTCACTTCTTTGCCTAATTTTATTCCTTTTATTTCTTTTTCTTCTCTAATTGCTACTGCTAGTGTTTCTAGTACCAGATTGAATAAGAGGGGTGATAGTGGACACCCTTGTTTCACTCCTGATCTTATTGGAAAGGACTCTAGTTTATCCCCATTGCATATAATACTTGCTGATGGTTTTAAATAGATGCTATCAACTATTTTAAGGAAGGCTCCATTTATTCCTATACTTTCTAGGGTTTTTAATAGGAATGGATATTGTACTTTGTCAAAAGCCTTTTCTGCATCTATTGAGATAATCATGTGGTTTCTGCTAGTTTTATTATTGACATGCTCAATAATACTGATGGTTTTCCTAATATTAAACCATCCTTGCATTCCTGGAATGAATCCTACCTGATCAGGGTGTATTATTTTTTGATAAGTTGTTGGAGTCTTTTGGCAAATATTTTATTTAAAATTTTTGCATCTAAATTCATGAGGGAAATTGGTCTATACTTTTCTTTCTCTGTTTTATCTCTTCCTAATTTAGGAATCAGTACCATATTTGTGTCATAGAGAGAGTTTGGTAGGACTCCTTCTTCACTAATTTTCCCAAATAGTTTGTAGAGTATTGGAATCAATTGTTCTTTAAATGTTTGATAGAATTCACTAGTAAACCCATCTGGCCCTGGAGATTTTTTCCTGGGTAGTTCATTGATGGCTTGTTTGATTTCTTTTTCTGTGATGGGGTTATTTAGGTAATTCACTTCCTCTTCAGTTAATCTGGGCAACTTGTGATTTTTTAAAAATTCATCCATTTCACTAAGATTGACATATTTATGTGCATAAAATTGGGAAAAATAATTCCTCATTATTTTTTTGATTTCCTCTTCATTGGAGGTAGATTCACCCTTTTTATTTTTGATACTCATAATTTGGTTTTCTTCTTTCTTTTTTTTTTATCAAATTGACTAAGGGTCTATCAATTTTGTTGATTTTTTCATAAAACCAGCTCTTAGTTTTATTTATTGATTCAATAGTTTTCTTAATTTCAATTTTATTAATCTCTCCTTTGGTTTTCAATATTTCTAAATTAGTACTGAATTGGGGATGTTCAATTTGTTCTTTTTCTAGCTTTTTCAATTGCATGTCCAATTCATTGACCTCCCTTCTCTCTGCTTTAATTAAGTATGCACTCAGGGATATAAAACTTCCCCTGAGAACTGCCTTTAGTGCATCCCACAAATTTTGGTATGTTGTCTCATTATTATCATTCTCTTGAATGAAATTATTGATTGTTTCTCTAATTTCTTCTTTGACCCATCCATTCTTTAGGATTAAATTGTTTAATTTCCAATTAGTTTTTAGTCTATCTTTCCCTGGCCCTTTATTGCATATAATTTTTATTGCATCATGATCTGAGAATAATTCATTTAATATTTCTGCCTTTCTGCACTGGATTGTGAGGTTTTTATGCCCTAGTACATGGTCTATTTTTGAGTATGTACCATGCACTGCTGAGAAGAAAGTCAATTCCTTTTAATCCCCATTCAGTTTTATCCAGAGATCTATCATATCTAGCCTCCCTAAAATTCGATTCGCCTCATTAACTTCTTTCTTCTTTATTTTGTGGTTCGATTTATCGAGTTCAGAGAGGGGGAGATTAAGGTCCCCCACTAGTATAGTTTTGCTATCTATTTCTTCCTCTAATTCCTTTAACATCTCCTCTAGGAATTTGTATGCCATACCACTTGGTGCATATATGTTAAGTAATGATATTGCTTCATTCTCAATGGTGCCTTTTAGCAGGATATAGTTTCCTTCCTTATCTCTTTTAATTAGATCTATTTTTGCTTTTGCTTTATCTGAACTAAGGATTGCTACACCTGCTTTTTTTACTTGCCTGAGGCATAATAAATTCTACTCCAGCCTTTTACCTTTACCCTGTTGGAATCCCTTTGTTTCAGATGTGTTACTTCTAGACAGTATATTGTAGGATTATTCTTTTTAATCCATTCTGCTATCCATCTCTGTTTTATGGGAGAGTTCATCCTATTCACATTCACAGTAATGATGACTATCTGTCTCTTCCCCTCCATCTTTTCCCTCCCCTGCTTATGTTTTTGTTTCTTCCTTCTCCCTTCCCCTCCTTGAGGTTTCCCTTTTGAGCACCCCCTCCCTCAGTGTTCCCACCAAGTCACCCCATTCTTTACCTACTTTCTCCCCTAACTACCAGTTCCCTTCCCTCTAATCCCCCCCACCCTTACTCTGATACTGCCTATAGGACACAATAAATTTTTACTCTTATCAGAGTATTTTACTCCCCGTTTGACACCAAATAAATGAGAGTAAATTTTAAACAGTGCTCTATTTAATGAATTTACTTGTCTATTCACATTAGAATCTTAAACTTAACTGATTATGTTGATCCCTCTTTGAACCAGAACTGGTGAGAATAGTGTTTAAATGATGTTCCTCTCCCTCTTTCTTTCCCCTCTACTATAGTGTATTTTTATGCCTCTTTGAATGGCATACTTTAGCTTTTTCTATCTCATCCTTTCCTTTTATCCCATTACAGTCCCTTTGATCCCCTTAATAAGGTGTTGTTTTTTTTTTTTGTTTTTGTTTTTGTTTTTTTTTGTTTTGTTTTGTTTTGTTTTTATCTTCAGGTTAGTTCATTCATACCCGCACCCTCTATCTATGTATAACCCTTTTAAAGGTCATGATAATTATATAAACTTCAATATCGACAGTTATCAGCTCCTCATATAGGGATGTGAACATTTTGCTCTTGTTGCATAGCAAGTTATGTGCGTGTGTGCATGTATGTACGTGTGAGTCTGTGTTTTCCTTGTTTACCTTTTTATGTCTTTCTTGAGTCTTGTATTTAGAGATCAAATTTTCCATTGAGCTCTGGCTTTTTCATCAGGAAAGTCTGAAAGTTCCTTATTCATTGAACAAGCATCCCCTTGCCTGAAAGATTATGCTCAGTTTTGCTGGGTAGTTAATCTTTGGTTGTAGTACTAGCTCTCTTGCCCTACAAAATATCAGATTCCTATCCCTCCGATCTTTTAATGTAGAAGCTGCTAGGTCCTGTGTGATCCTGATTGTAGTTCCACAATATTTTAATTGTTTCTTTTTGGCTGCTTGCAGTATTTTTTCCTTAATCTTGTAATTCTGGAATTTGGCTATTATATTTCTTGGAGTTTTCAATTTGGGATCTCTTTCAGGAGGATTCTGGTGAATTCTTTCAATAACTATTTTATCTTCTGATTCCAGGACTTCAGGACAGTTTTCTTTGATGATCTCTTGGAGGATGTTGTCCAGGCTGCTTTTTTCACCATGGCTTTCTGGTAGACCAATAATTCTTAAGTTATCTCTCCTGGATCTGTTCTCTAGGTCAGTTGTTTTTCCAGTGAGATATTTTAAACTTTCTTCCAGTTTTCCAATATTCATGTTTTATTTGATTGACTCTTGGTGCATCATAGAGTTCTCAGTTTCTATTTGACTGATTTTAATTTTTAACAAATTATAGTCTTTGGTTCGTTTTTGAAGGTCCTTTATAAGGGAGGTATTTACTTCACTAATTTTACTTTTTAAGGATTTGTTTTCTTTAGTGAAACTTTTTTCCAACTTAGTCACTACCTCCCTGATTTTGTCTTTAAAATCTTTCTTAAGCTCCTCTAAGAATGCTATTTGGGCTTTAGACCAGTTCATATTTCCTTTTGTGGTCTCAGGTGTGAGTAAAGAGTCCAAGTTGTCCTCTGTATTTGGTTGTTCTTGACCTACATAATAATCTCTGATCAATTTTCTTGCCTTCCCCTTCTCCTTCTCAGCTTCCTTCCCATTGTAATTTCCTATTTCCTAATTTCTCAAGCTGTGAGCTAAGGGCCTAGTCATTGACTTTTAATGCTATAGCCTCTGGGTGTCTAGTTTGAGGCTAAGGCAGGAGTCTCAGCTAGGTATGGTGATGTGCACAGAATAATCTGTGGCGGAGAGGTGGTCTGGCAACTTCAGATTTCTGCCTCTATACCCCTGGGCTATAGCTCAGGCAGGCTTTTGCTGGTCAGGTGATGTGGGGCTTGTTGGGGCCCCTCCCCTTCTTCTCTTCAGATTCCTTTTTGCCTCAGTTACACCCCTTCTGCATGACTCCGAAGCCCAAGGCTATTTCTACCATCTTAGGATTTCACTCTGGTTGGGAACTTATCTTTGGGTTTTCTACTTCATGAAGGAGGAATTGGTGCTGCCAGAGTTTACTTTCTCATTCTGGCAAAACAGGAATGCAATTTATAAACTTCCAGGGTGGGGGCTGATAGCCCCAGGAGAAGCTGCTGTCTCTGCTGGGGGCCCCGAGCCCTCTCTTACCTGGCTCCAATGATTTCTCCTCTCCCCTGGTGAGATGCTGGTGAGGTGGCTGTGATTCGTCCTTGGGATGGGTGAGTCGGTTGGCTGGGGCTCCTCTCTCTGGTGTAGTTTGCTTCTCTGCTCTCAAATCTGAGCTGTACAGACCCCTTGTGCTCCATGCTCTCCCTGTCCGGACACACTGAGCACTTTCCTGGGCTGGATTCTGCCACACTCTGTCTCCCAGTGGATTCTGTCACTCCAGAATCCATTCAGATTCACTTTTTACCTCCTTTAACTCTTTCTTTTATTTTAAACTGTCAAAATCTTGAATCAATCTTAAATGTGCTGTACTTCAAGAAAAACCACTGGGAAAGAATCTAGATTCATAAAATGTGTGTTATTTCTAGGTAATCAAGGGGTTATATAGAATGAAATTTTGGTCTTTTCTTTATATGAATTAAAAAATACTATTTGCCATAGGTCTTAGAAACCTTAATAAACCAAACTTGTAATACAGTACATTCTAAAATTAAAATATTTAACTGAAATTCAAACTAAAAAGTTTTCATCCTCAAACTTAATAATCATAAATTTCTTTTTCTATATTACAGACCATTATCTATGCTATTTAAGGAAACAGCTTCTATTTTTCTGATATTCAATGACTGATCATTTCTTCCTGTTTTTTTCTCCTTGTCTGAGAGTAAAAATTTCACTTCTCTTCTTGGTCTTTCCTTAATAATTTTAAATTTTCTGCTCTCATTAAAGCATGCAGTCCTTCTAACAGGGATGATTGAAATGTGCTTATGCTGTCTCATTTCATGTGATTCTGTTCCTTGTCTTTTTTTAATATTTTATGCTTATTTTTACTTTATATCATTCATTTTCACAAGATTTTGAGTTACAAATTTTCTCCCTTTCTTTTCCCCTACCTACCACCCCAAAACAGTGATTCCACTCAATACTCGCTCTCCCAATCTGCTGTCTCCTATATTCTCCTCCATGCCCCTCTAACTTTCCAGTAGGGTAAGATGGTGTTCCTTGTCTTCTAATACTTCTTCCATAGAGGATCTACCATGGGAGACCTTCCTTCAGGTTTTGTAATATTTGGCAGATACCAGTGCTGAATTATTTGTCCATTCACTATCCTTTGTTCTTACTGAATTACCAGATTGCTTTTTGTGATCCAGCATTCTATAGATGATGCTTTTTATAACATTTCTTGAATATGTCATAGTTGAGAGGAAACAATGGTCTAGTGCATGGGTGGAGAACCTTTGATAAGACTTTGAGGTCACATGTGGCCTTCTAGGTCCTCCTTTTATTAAGGGGATTTGTTCTGTGAAGTTTGGATCCAGTCAAAGGGCTACATTTGAGGACCTAGAGGTCCACATGTGGCTTTGAGGTTGTAGGTTCCCCTTCCCTGGTCTAGTGTATAGAAAGATAGATTTGGAGCTAGGAAAACATGAGTTCAGTGCTTCCTATAACACATATTGGCTGACTTACCCTGGGCAAATCAGTTCATCTTTCACTGTCCTAAGTCATTCTTTCATTTGATCCCATGATCCAGCTCTGAGTTTTGTAATAATAGCCATCTATCTATATTTGAGCTAGAAATAAAATGGCTGGTATCACCATAGTTGCCCTCTTATGGGTCTTTCTAAAGAATTCCAATTACAAAGCCCTTCAGGACAGCATTGTGGATTGAAATTCGGTCTCAAGGTCAGAAAAGATTCTGGATTCATGCTTCTCCGACACATACAGTCTATAAAACCTTGGATAAATCATGTCATTTCTTAGTGATCTCTTCAGTTCTCTAAAGATTTTAAATTGCAGAGAAAGATGTTGACTTGAATTCAGTAGAATTTCTTTATCTGGAATTGATCTTTATCAATGAAATCACAGGTCCAGCCCCACTCACTTAGTCATAGCTAATAGTACGCTTCTCTCCATTGCCCTTTGGATCGCTCACTATTCTTATTTTTTGAAAATTTTGGTGTTTAACAATTTCAAAATTTTGTCAAATTGATAATTCTAAAGCATTGATTTGACTATTTGTCCCCTTCCTCAAAAAGCTTCCATTTCTTTTATGATAATATAAATTTCTTTCTTCATTCAAAGCCCTTCAGAATCAGGCTTCAACTAGGATTTCATTCCCCTTAAGGCTGCCTTCCTGGCTCTATGGACTTTCTCTACCATAAACCTCACAAGTAATCAGCCCAACACTGCTCCTCCTGCCTTTACAGCTTCCTTTTATGTCTTATGCTCATTTATTCTAAGTCCCAGCACAGGGACTATCTTTCTTTCTGATTGTTTCTATATTCCTAGCACTTAGAGCAATGATCAACACATAGTAAACTCTCTTTTTTTTAATTGTTTTTAACCTTTAAATAATTTTTGAGTTCCAAATTCTCTCTTATTCTCACCCCTACCTACTGAGAAGGCAAACAATATTATATAAACTGTATATGTGAAATCATGCAAAATATATTTCTAGATATGTCATGTTTTTTTTAAAGCAATAAAAATAATAAAAGTGAAAGAATTATACTTGAATTTGCACTCAGAGTTCAGCAGTTATCTCTTGTGTTGAGTAGTTTCTTGTATCCTGGCTATTTTTGTAATCAAGCAATCATGAAATTTCATCAACAGCATTAGCCTTAGGCCCCTCAGACAAATAAAAGTAAAGGACAATGTCAATACTTTTATTAATTAATTTGTTTTTGTGAGGCAATCTTGGTTAAATGACTTGCCTAGTGTCATATAGCTAATGTGACATTTTTTTGTGAGGCAATTTGGGTTAAATTTTAATACTTTTCAAGGAAAAAATAATTTAACCTGCATGGGATGGGGTCTCCCACTTCCACCACCACCCACTGAGAAAGCAAGCAATATGATATCAATTATACATTTGAAATCATGCAAACATGTGTTCATATTAGTCATATCATGTTAAAAAATCAAGGAAAAAATGAGAAAATGATTTAAGTCACACTCAGAGTTCCTAAGTTCTTTCTCTAGTAGTAGATGACACTTTTCCTCATGAGTTCTTTGGTACTGTCTTAGATTTCTGTATTGATTGGAATGGCCAAGTCTTTCAACAGTTAATCATCATTACAACATTGGTATTACTATGCACAATGATCTCCTGGTTCTTCTTACTTTACTTTGTATCAATTCAAATAGGTCTTGTCATATTTTTTTAAACAACCCCCCTTGTCATTTCTTATAGCACAGTTATATGACACAACTTGTTCAGCCTTTCGCCAACTGATGAGCATATCCTTGATTTGCGATTTTTTGGCGTCACCAAAAGAGTTGCTACAAATATTTTGTATGTATAGATCATTTTTAATGATTTTCTTTGCCTTTTTGTAGGGTGGAAGGTAGGGCAATTGGGGTTAAGTGACTTGCCCAAGGTCACATGGCTAGTTTTTTTGTGTTATGTCTGAGGTCAGATTTGAACTCAAGTCCTCCTGACTCCAGGGCCAGTGCTCTATTCACTGAGCCACCTAGTCACCCCATTTTAAAAAATCTCCTTGGGGTACAGATGTAGTATTGATATTGTTGGATCAAAGGGTATACAGAGTTTTATAGTCCTTTGGACATAGTTCTAAATTGTTTTCTAGAATGGATGGACAAGTTCCCAACTCCATCAACAATTCATGGTTGCTGTTTAATCATTTCAGAAACATCCAACTCCTTTTGACCCCATTTGGGATTTTTGGTAAACATACTGAAGTGGCTTACCATTTTCTTCTCCAATGCATTTTACAGATGAGAGCAAACAGGGTTAAATGACTTGCCCAGTGTCACACAATTAGTAGGTATCTGAGGTCAGATTTAAACTCAAAAAGTGTCTTCTTGATTCCAGGCTCAAATATCTTTCCATTGCACCACCCTGCTGCCCCACATAATATACATATGTATATTAATAAGTATAGATGGTATAGCTACATTATATACACATATATTACATATATACATAAATATTTCATGCAAATACATATGTAGAAATAGATGTTAAATGTGTTATACACATGCATATGTGCAAATAAATGTTTGAAATATGTATATAATATACTTACATATATATCTATATCCTTGTAAATGCACATTTGTATGCACAGATATGTGTATAATTCTTTACACATGTAGGATTGTTGGTAATGGATTTGAGATTGAATTTGTGCTTAAAAGAGAGGTTTTTTTTTTCCTAAAAATATTAGCTAAAATTTGTCCCATTGATTTTCTCACATTTTATGTCTTAGTTGTTTAATTTTTACATATCTTTATACTTATTTATTGACTTTGTTCTCCAGGGGGACTCTGTAAATCCTGGTTGGATTTTGTTTTGTTTCACATTTTGTGTTGTTATATCTTTGGCATAAAAGGGTACTTATTCCATACTTTTTCCACTTTGGAAAATTTCATTTTATTTTTCCCAACTGTGAATGGATTTTTGTCCAGTGACTTTTGAATGCATTTTCCAGTTTTTCTTTATTTTCATTCTTCTGGATGCATAATTTTATTGTACTTTCTTATTATCTCTTCTAATTTTACTACAATTCTTCCAGGCAAATCCTGTTTATTAAAAATAAATAAATTCTCTTGGATGCTGTCTCTAAGTCTATACCAGACAATCTTTTCCCCATAATCTCTCTGCTTCTCACATTAAAATGTTACATAAAATGTTTATGATGATTTTCATTCATGTCCTCTGTTTATGAGTATATTTGACTGATTGCACGTCACATCATGATTATTTCCTCTATGTTAGTAAATGAAAAAATTATTGTGCTATTTTTCATTCCATTGCTTTTGTTTGCATATACCATCATGTTGCAGTATTCTGTAACAATTTTGCATACTTTCTGTTTATGTAACAATAATGGACATGGTAGATTTCTTAAACATGGAGCAATGTTTTAAAACTGTGATTGCCAAAGTCTTTGAATTTTATTATTCTTTTACAGTAATTGAAAATCAAATGGAACTCTTGGTATTAGTAAGAAAGCCAAGGGTGAAAACAAAGATGGTGGAGTAAAGGGAGAGACTTGCCTTAGTTCTCCCAAGTTCCCATCCAAACAACTTTAAAATGATACCTCAAATTGAATCCTGGAGTGGAAGAACCAATAAAAGGATACAATGAAACAATTTTCCAATCCAAGACCACTTAGAAAGTCAACAAGAATTGTCTATATTATTGGGGTGAGAATGAGGAATAGCCCAGAATATTTTGTACCTTGGCAAGGTTGGCAGGCTTCAGAGTCAACTGAATCAGCAGCGGCAAGTTAATGACTTCTAATATCTCAGTACAGGTTGGATAGCCAGTCAGAAGGATATTACAGGGAACTTTCCTGGCATTGTGTTCGGGACTCTGTTATACTTTCCCATGCATGGCTCAGATTGTAGTCACCGGATAAGGAGGAGCACTAGCACACCCTAGGGTTCACCAGTGGAGGGAAGGTCAGGGATTACAGTCACTCTCAATATCTGTAGTAGGAGAAGAATGAAAGGAGATGTTGGGGTACAAGTTTAGCAAAAGGATGTTTTTTTTTTTTTTCTGTGTGAACAGGATATAAGATGTACCTAAGGAATTCAGGACCCAGAGTAAATCAGGACCATTTCAGGAATGAATTAGGGAGATTTCTTTATCAATGTTGAAAGACCTTAGAAACATCATTACAGAGTACATCAACCCATATGCATTACCTAGAGTGGTAATATAAAAAAGAATTAAAAGATACAGATATAGGAAGATATCTGGACTTTAAAAAACACCATAAGTGGAATAATACACTATTTAATGGACTCAAAAATCTCTGGATGATCTGCTAGGTAGACAACGGTTCTATGTATATGAAGCAAAATTCAAAGGTTGGACTGCCAACAATGTATTGACCAAGTTGGATACTGTATGCTAGAGATAGGTAATAGCAGTAGCAAAATTCATACAGATTTTACCTGTGATATGTGCTAGGAAAGATTAATGTGGATGCAGGTAACTTCTTTCAAATACCACCTGACAAGGAAGCTATAGTGATACCAAAGGGACATGTGAAAGTTATATGCGATATCCAAGGAGATGGATACAAATAAGTGGAAATGTAACTGAAAACTTGGGATTTCTGCTAGATGATGTGATGGTCATTAATGTGAACCTTATTTCACTGATGCAAATTTCTTCTTTCCAATAATTTCTGTGGATTACCAGCAGCAAGATCAGATGGATAATGAAGGATTGAGAGAAGTGATAGTTGTCAAGAAGGAAGCAAGTGATACTAAAGGATACAAGTGATGTTCTGGATTTCCCACTGAGACAATCGCAGAAGTTGAAACTGTGAAGTGGAGTTCCACATCCTACACACGGTAACAGGAAGCAGTTATTACTATCTAAGGCACGTTGTTTTGTGACCATGAAAGTATTGCGTCATAATTTGGGACATACACATCAAGCAAGAACTCCGGATCCAATAAGAATTTTTTTCCTATGCCAAGATATCAGCAAATGTAACTAAGTAATGTGAAAGTTGTGCTTGATGTGTGCAGATAAAAACACTGCTAATTCATTCTTGCATATTTGGATGGTATAAATACCAGCAAATCTTTGGAAATTACCTGCATCATCCTTTTATCTCTGACCATTTACAATAAAAATAGATTATATCTTATTGGTGACTAATTTTTCACCAGGCATACACAAATATAACCAACCTCAAATACCCATGGTTGCTAAAGTGTTGTGGGAGACTATTTTTCAGTATAGTAATTCCTTGACTGGATATATTCTGAGCAAGGTAGAGGCTTAAGAGATTGATAAAAGGAGAATGAGGAGTGGATATGCTGGTGGAAAGAGAGCCAGGAAAGAACAATGTTGCAAAAACACAGGCAGGAATGTGTATCGAGGAGAAGAAGTTAGTGTATAATATCAACGGCTAAAAGGAAGTAAAAAAGATTGAGGAGTGAGAAAAGATTGCTATATATGTTCATTAAGAGAGTTTTAAAAACAATTTTGAAGAGAGCAATTTCAGCTGAATAAGGTAAGTAGAATGAGGTCAGATGTTAGACTGTAGAGAGTTAAGAAGAAAGTGAAAATAAGTGGAGGCACCTACTGTAGACTGTCTTTGCCAGTAGTTTTGCCATAAAGGACAGGGGAAATACGATGACACTAATAGGAATGGATAGATCAAGAAAGGTTTTGTTTTGATTTACTTTGAGGATGAGGGTGATATGCACATGTTTTAGGCAATTGGAAAGCAGTAAGGAGAGATTAAAGATAAGTGTGAGAGTGGTGGTGATACAGGGGGCAACCTTTTGGAGAAGATGTGACAAATGATGCAGACAATTTTGCCTTGACAAGGACAAAGGCTGCTTCTTCCTGGCACACAGAGGTGTAAGTGGTGGAGATAGGGGTAGAAGACATCTTAATGATGTGAGATGAGGAGAAAGGAAGAAGAGGGAGCTCATGGTGAATGGCCTAACTTTTTTCAGTGAAATGTGAAGTAAAGTTTATAGCTGAGATGGTAGGATTAGGGGGAAACATTGAAGGTAAGGGGAGGTGTGTGTAATGGTAGCCATCGCTAGGGCAGAAAGAGGGAGGGAAGGAAAAAAAGAAATATACATAATGACTTTATTATATATTTTAAAGGAATAGCAAATTATACATAATAGATCTGCAGTTTCGTGTGCACTAATCTTTAAAAAATATACTATGTTATGGAAATTCTTATTTTATTCCATAAATTAAGAAAATTAAATAAATTTAAAAGTTAAAAAAAGGAACAGTAAAACTAAAAATAACACACATGACAAAATATATTAAAAGAATAAAGACCCTTGTGAAAAGTAGGGATGAGATAAGATTATTATCCCAAATGAATTTTATATGCTTCCTTTGCAGAAATCATATGTCAAGATGTCATCTTTCAATCATATCTGCTGATGTGATAGAGAATTTTTGATGTCTCTTGAATAATGAAATGATAATGTGATTTTTCTTCACTGGTATAATTCTAAGTTAGCAATTCATTTTCACACTATTTCTCACTAATTGCAAGACTGATTTAAATGAGGAGTAATTAATCTATGTGTGTGTTTAATAGATATCAAATCAATAGTAAAATGGAGCTTGCTTAATTTAAAGGGGCTTTCTTTAGAAAAATAATATTTACTGAGGTTAAATGTAGTCACATCCTTGGAAAGTGTATAAGGAATCTGAGGCCCACACCCTAATCTTGGAAAATGTTACTGGACTATGCATCCATTGACCAAGACAGTCAAGGAAACTACAAAATACCACCATACATAGAAAACAATTTCATGGCATACTCTTCCTAGGGACATTCCTTTGGCTTCTTCATTCCACTACTTTGGAGATGAATTTACCTAGTTACCTCATTTACCTTTCTCTCCATCTTCCAAATTACCAATCTTTTCAGACAGAGGTGACCACTCTTTTCTTAGAAGATTCAACACTTTGTATGTTTTTTTTTATGAACTTTGATACTCTATTTTCTATTCTCTTTGTTTTTATGTATTGTAGCAGCAAGTACCCCAGCATCCCCAGAGTGGCTGCCAACACAGGTTCTTAGATCTGCTTTTGTAAAGGAAAGCAACTCAAAATCAGTTAACAAGCTTACTTTAATCAAACAAACATATATTACCTACTTCAGGGGGGAAAGGTCAGCACCCCGAACTTCAGAGTATACAGACAGATCAAACAGACAGGCTTCCAAACTGTCCAACCATTATCAATACCAAAATCAGTTACCAGAGAGGGAAGCATCAACATCTGGATTTTCAAAGCTGGGGGGCTCTCAACAACGGCTTCCCAGAGTCTCATCTGGTCAAATCACACAACACTGCTCAAAGTGAGCCCCAAAGCAAAACCTCTCCTCAGGGTTTATATAGCCTTCTCCTGGCTCAGAGAATGTAACCACCCTCTTGACCCACTGCCCAATCACACAGCATCAAGGTGTGGTCATTCCTAAAAACCAAGCCTCCTACCACAGGCTCCATGTGACCACATTCAGAGTATATTTTCAAATCAAGGAAGGTTTTCAGAGTCACTTAAGTGAATCAAAGGGCCTAGGGGCAGGGGAGATCTTCAAATCTGCATTTCCATTACATGCATGCATTATTCTCCCTTCAAAATTGCAAGCTCCTCAAGTAACTCTATCTTACTTATCTTGTGTTCTCCAAAATTCAATGTGTTGAAAGTAGTATTATAGGTATTAAATGTTTGTTAAATGGTATCTTTGAAGAGTGAGCCTCTGAGAAGGCCTCAATAATCCATGTAACATTTGTTGCCATAGTATTTCATATGTAGCTCATTACCTTTCCACACTACACTTACTATTGTAGCTATAATATAACCGAATAATGCTCTCCAGGACATGCTATTTCTCCTGCCCCCCCCTCCATCACCTTTATCAGGCTATAGCTAAGTGTTTTATTGAGCTTGATAGAAAGGTATGCTTTCTTAACAGGAACTATACTTCCCTAAAGTCCAAGTGGAATTTTCAAAAACTCTTCAGCTTCTCTCATGGCAGGTATAGCTCAGGTCGATTAATAATGTCAAAATTAAATCAGGTGCTCAGAATGAAAGAGGACTGGTACAGGAAATAAATCCTGCAAATGATATGATTCAAGAAAATCATATTACCATAGCATCTCCATATTCAAGTGACTCAATAAAATGCTTTATTGCTCTTGTGGAAATGATTGAGGGACCATTTCTTCATTCAACTTTTTAAGATTAATGTCTGTAGGGAATTTACAGAAGAGTTTATTTCAGGGTGTCTTTGAGGGCATTGCAGAATGGCTCCAAAGAATTTTGGGTTCCCATGGGTGGATGAGAAAAATCCAGGTAGAATTGGCAATGAGAAATATTCAAACACATGACCAGGAAGAATGAGCATGAAAAGAGAGAGAGATCTAGATACATAGCAAAGGAATATGGGTGCACTCTGAGAACATTAAAACCCATAATCAGAATTCATAAAGAATATTGTTGTCTCAAAACAATTATTATTTAATGATTATAATAACCAGCCATGTCAGTCATAGAATTATTTTAAATTATAATTCTTTTATTAATTCAATTGAATTTAGCATGCATTTAAAGTAGGGTCCTTCTTGAGGTCCCTTGTGGAAAGACTGACAGGGAAGGAGATCTGCAAGAATGTAGAGGGGAATACATGAGAGTTTTAAGTCAGATGTTGACAATTAGCAAGTTTTTTTTTCTATTGTCTTTCTGATTCTATATTCCATAACTTTCCTTACATGTGGAAGGGAATGAAGAGGCTTCTGAAACCAATCACTTTTGGTCAGCCGGGCTCAGAGGCTTCTTGCTTCATCTTACTTACAACTGCTTTCCTGCTGATTGAAATGAGTCCAATGTAATGACAGAGAAGCTTGTATGATTGAATTGTTACCAAGTCCTTGTTTGCCATTCTTGTCTCACTCTGTTCATTACAGTGAGAAAGTCACTCTTCCTATCAGAAAAAACAAAAAACAAAAAACAACAGAAGCAAAATAAGAATTCAGCAGCTTTTGATTCTCTCTGTCTTCAGTTATCATCACTTCATCCACTCCAACCCTCCAAGTTATAATTTTAACTCTACTTCAACCCATTTGTTTCACTTAGCACGGGCAAAAAAACAAAATAAGACAAGGCAAAGCAGAACTTTACTCTTTAAATTATACATAGCTTCCCTCAACAATATCAGCTCATTTTGAGCGCTCTGATACTGTTTACAGGATTTTCCCATGCTCTTAGAATCATACTCTGTTACTCACCATCTTATTATATTACTCTCCATATTATTTACATATCTTTAAAAATCTTAGCTTGATTGTTGATTTCTTTGTGTATTCACATCTTCCTCATAAAACAATTATAATTTTTAATTGATTAGAATAGTATTGCTTTGTGTTTTTAGGATTGAATTATTTAAAGTTGTAATAGAAATGACATACTACCCCCCTGACCCCTCAAAAGTTAGGTTGGATGTTCCTTAAATGGTACAAAGACTATCCTTAAGACTTGGTAAGGGAAATAAAAACTCAAGTATAGATATTACTTCTTAGTCATTTGAATATAAAACAGTCACATAAATCCTTGGGCACCCTTTGATCCTTGGCAGGTAGAAAATGATGGGCAACCCAAGGAAATGAGCTTTGCCCAGCTGAATCAACTCTAGGTTTCTTCGATGCCAGTCCTTGGTGATTTTTCTTTTGTGATAGCTAAGAAAACCTCATTTTGTTAACTGTTCAATAATTAATTAATGATCAGTTGTTCCAATATCAAATATAATCTAACCATGAATGTGGTCTGTTTTAGGACTAGGCCAGAATCATGTAGTCATACAAGGTTGGAATATAATTATTACATTGAAATGGGAGATGGTCAGTGCAGAGGAAGTTAAGCCTGGAATATACATCACATTTTCTGGTGATGCACTTGGTGACTGATACCTCTAGAGATGTAGTTTTTTGTTTTTTTTTTTACTATAAGGCACCCCTGACTCCTGAAAGATTAGAGAGGAACCTATTTATTAGCATTCAGCAAAAAGAGACTTATGAGCACAGTACCATCCTTAGACTTGGTTAAGCCTCTGCCCTGGTCTTTCACCTCAGGGAACCCCATGCTTCAAAAGACCCTGATCATTGTAGGCACAAACAATTATTAAAGGTGGGGGTGGGAAGAAATACTTGCTGTCGTGGAGTCCTCATGCCTAAAGAGCTATTGAGAGGCATCTTGGTTTAGAGAAGGTTAGCCCCCGATACATGCCAGTTTCATGACCATGGGCAAATCACTTAAAGACTTAATGCCTCACCCAAGTGTTCTCCAAACTGTTTTGATGCTACACTCCTATAAGTAATTTTAGAGGTAATTTTTAAATTATATGCATATAAAAATTGGAATTTCTTTTTTTTTTAGTGAATATAATTTTATTTTATTTTTTAAATTATATCATTCATTTCCGCCAGATTTTGAGTTACAATCATTTTCCCCCCATTATTCCCCTACCCAACCTCCCAGAATAGTAATCCCACAAGATATCACTTCCTCCAATCTGCTCTCTCCCATACCTTCTCCCATACCCCCATCGACTTTTCCATTAGAGGGAGGTGAGTCTTTGCGTCCCAATGCCTGCACATCTTATCTCCCTATTACGAGCAAAACAGTATTAATAATAGTATTTATATATATTTGAAACATTTCATGTTACGACCTCAAATTTCAGATCCATTTCCTTCCTCCCTTGTCACCCATTCCCTCTTGGGAGATAAGTAATTCAGTATATGTTGTATATGTCTAGCTATGCAAAACATTATCATAGTAGATATATTGTACAAGGCTGCTTATAATTCCCTCCCACTCATCCCACCCCCAACCTGGTCCATTCCCTACATGATCCTGTCCCTCTTTTATAGTGGGTACTGCATGCTGCCAGGTCCCAGACCACTGCGCTGGTCCTTCCTGCAGGTCTGCTGGGCTGTCCTCAGCGGGAGTTTAGCTTCTCTGTGTTGTTCTGTGGGTGCTGGGGCTCCAGAAGTTGTTCAGAGTCCCCTTTTACATCATTTGGGGGGAATCTGTGGGCAGAGTGGCTTGGATGAGCGGTTTCTACTCCGCCATCTTGGCTCCGCCCCAAAAATTGGAATTTCAAAGGAGGTACATGTGAAATAAACTATTTTAAAATATTTTAATTTATTAATGAAGGAAAATCTTTTTGTTCTAAAATATTAGTGAGAAAAGTATGATTGTGTGCATGATTATTTCAAGAAAATTCCTCTGTATGTCCTTGAAGATAGGGTAAACTCATAAATAATAGTTTTAGAAATTAATTCTTCAATTAATTTGATTTGTGTAGTTAGCTGAGCATATACATTTTTAAAGCTCTTTTCTGGAAAGCTACACAAAACAACAATCACAGCTAATGTTAGTGAATGTTTTTATATTAATCAGAGCAATCATCTTTTGGACAGGGACTGCATTTGAGAAGTCACTGGTATTGGTGAGGAAATTCCCTGTACCAAATACAAGTATATATCATCTCTACAATTTCGAGTTACCTAAAGCATTAAGACATTTTGTAGTTATCAGTATATACCAGAGGCAGGGTGTGAAAACTAGATCTTTTTGATTCTAAGATCAAATCTCTGTTTACTGTGCCACATTGCCTCATAATTTTTTTATTCCTTTTTTATGTGGTTTCTTTGGGGGAGATATTTCATTCCATGTTTTATGTGAAATTACATAGTGTTATTATTATATTGTGTTTACATAACTAGTTTTAGACAATTTTATTTCAGCCAGAGAGGAACAAACTCTGTCTGCCATCTCTTACTTCTGGGCATGTGTGTCATCTGTCCCTCAAACCCTGAAATAAACTTACACCCTCTTCATCTCAAGCCTGTCAGATGCCTTCTCTCTCTCCAGTGTTAAGTTTGAGTTCCACTTCTTCCCCGAGTCTCCTAGATCTAAGTTATCTTCCACCCATATTTTTCTTGAACTCTTTGCATCTCAAACTTGTACTTGTCATATGTATCCTGAATGTGGTGTGTGTGTGTGTGTGTGTGTGTGTGTGTGTGTTATAATTTGTAAACTCCATGGGGGGCAAGGATTGTCATCTTTTCCTGTGCCTAAATCAATAAGCATATATTAAAAGCTACTATGTGTCAGGTACCAGCACCAAGCAATTGCAGTTATGTTGGGGAGGCAACATGGTTACAGAGGAGTAAATACAGGAGTATAGATAGAAAGAGATAGCTAGTTAACTGGATAAATATAGATCAAGTTGTAGATCCTATCTGATATACTAATCACAGTAATAACTTTTAGAATATATAGCTATAAAATTTTTCTATATATATACCATAATATGACATGTCTATAGATAGGAGATGTCTCTCCTTATAGAGATCTGTCTATATCTAAATACAGGGTAATTTGAAATGAAATAACAACTAGGAGCTTCAGGAAAGGCCCCTTAAAAGAGGTGGCCAATTGAGTTGAGGCTTTGAAAGTTGCTAAGGTTTCAAGATGTGGGAAAAAGGAGGGAGAGTATTCTAGGCATGGGGCACAGTCTTTGCAAAAGTGCACAGAATCGAGATGAGATGCAATATATTACATTACAGCCTGAGAATGATATTCTTTAAATATAGATATTAGTAGCACACTCTATATTTGGAGCAATTAACTGCTTTTGATGTCCTGTATTTGCTTCTTAGAATTTTTTTTTCTTTTTGGAGGGGGAAAGGTAGGGCAATTGGAATTAAGTGACTTGCCTAAGGTACATGGCTAGTTTTTTGTGTTAAGTGTCTGAGGCTGGATTTGAACTCAGGTCCTCCTGACTCCAGGGCTGATGTTCTATTCACTACACCACCTAGCCACCCCTTAGAATTTCTAATGCCTTTCATTGGCTGCTTAAAAATTTTGGCTGCTTTAAATTCTTAATAATTCACAAAATAAGCCACTTCAATTTATTTTCAAAATATTAATCATTAATATTTTGACTTTAATTGTAATAAACTTAAACTGAAAAATTATTCAGTGTAATGAAGGGATAAAATGGAGGTAGATATCAACATGCATGTACCCTAACTTATTATGCTGTATAAGATGGTATCTTCTATTATTCAATGTTACATAGAGTCAGGATTGTTTGGAGATAAACCTGAATATTGAATTTTGTACTTTTTATATGTCTGTATTTTAACTATTGTAAACATAGTGCAAAAATCACAATTTTAAATATGAAATATTATTTTATATTTGTATGAACAAGTAAGTTCCATTTGATTTCTTTTTCTTTTTTTTTTTTGCTTTTTGGAGGGCAATTGGGGTTAAGTAACTTGCCCAAGGTCACATGGCTAGGTTTTTATTTGTGTGTGTGTTAAGTGCCTGAGGTCGGATCGGAACTCAGGTCCTTCTGACTCCAGGGCCAATGCTCTACTCACTGCGCCACCTAGCTGCCTCTGATTTCATTTCCTTAAATTATAATTTTGATATATTTTGTGTACTTAATAGAAAGGAATTATATTTTAATTGTAAAGGAGATAAAATGTTTAAAAAAACAGACAATATAGAATATAAAGAAAATAACATCTCATTCTCTGAGGTTGTTTTTCTTTGGTATTACCTACATGACAAATGATATTTAAAAATAAAATAAGTGTACATTTTAAAGATGCAAAAATGATCTTTAAATTATTTCTGCAATAAAAAAATATTATGACCTTCTATGATGGACCATTTTTCCTTTTCTTTAATTTTTAATTAATTTATTTTTGACATTCATCCAAAGACATTTTGAGATTCAAATTCTTTCCTTCCTTTATGTCCCTCCCATATTGATTGAGAAGGCAAGAATTGATTTTTTCAAATGTTTTATTAACTTCTGGTTTACATTATTCATTTCCGTCAGATTTTGAGTTGCAAATTTCCTCCCTGTTTTTCCCCTACCCACCACCCCAAAATAGCAGTCCCACAGGATATCCCCTCCTCCAATCTTCTCTCTCCCCTATCTTTCCCCATAAACCCTTCAACTTTTCCAGCAGGGCATAGTGGATCTCCATGCCCCAGTGCCTGTATATCTTATTTCCCAATCACATGTAAAATAGTATCATATATATATATATATATGTGTGTGTGTGTGTGTGTGTGTGTGTGTGTGTGTGTGTGTGTATTTTTTTTTTTTGTTGGGGTTGTTTGTGGTTGGTGTTTTGTTTTGGTGGGTGTTTTTTGGGGGTTGTTGGGTTTGGGGGTTTTTGGTGGTTTGGGTTGGGGTTGTTTGGGTTGGTGGTTTTTGTTTGTGGGTTGTGTGGAGGCCGGCTCCGAACTCAGGTCCTTCTGATTCCAGGGCCGGCGCTCTATTCACTGCGCCACCTAGCCGCCCGTATGTATGTATTTTAAACATTTGGTTTTAAACCTTTGGATTCCAGATTTTTTTCCCTAGCTCCCTCATCACCCACCCTTACTGGGAAGCTAAGCAGTTCAATATAGGTTGTACATGTGTAGCTAATGCAAAACATTGTCATGGTAGATATATTATAAAAGACTCATTATATTTCCCTCCCTCCTATCCCACTTCCCACTTGTTCTGTTCTCTACTTTGATCCTGTCCCTTTTCAAAAGTGGGTGCTTCCAAATTCCCTTGCCCCCCAACCTGCCCTCCCTTTCATCATCCCTCCTCTCATTCCCTTCCCCCCTACTCTCCTGTAGGGTGAGATACCCTATTTAGTGTGTATGGCATTCCCTCCCTGAGCCAAATTCAATGAGAATAAGGTTAACCCATTCCCTTTTGCCTCTCTGTTCTTCCTCTTCATTGTAACCATTTTTCCTTGGCTCTTCTATATGAGATAGCTTATACCATTCTGTCTCTCCCCATCTCCTCTCATTGTATTCCTCTCTCATCTCTTTACTTTCAACTTCTAAGTATCATCCCTTCCTATTATATTGGTCCTATGCCCTCTGTCTATGTATACCTGTCCATATATATATATACACACATTCACATATGTTTTCATACACCCATATACCCTCTGATATAGACTATATATATATTTCTATTCCCTTCAACAATTTTCCGACTGAGAAAAGTTTCTTCAGTTATAATTATTGTTTTTCCATGTAGGAATGTAGTAGTTCAAGTGTGATAAGTGCCTTATGATTACTTTTCCCTGTTTACCTTCTCATGCTTCTCTTGCTTCTTGTATCTGAATGTCAAATTTTCTATTCAACTCTGTTTTTTTTTCTTCAAGAATACTTGAAAGTCCTCTATTCCACTGAATGACCATACTTTCCCCTGAAACATGATACTCAATTTTGCTGGGTAGGTGATCCTTCGTTTTAATCCCAACTCCTTTGACCTCCAGAATATCATATTCCAGGCCCTTCGATCCTTCAGTGTAGAAGCTGCCAGATCCTGCGCTATCCTGATTGTGTTTTCCCCAATATTGAAGTTGTTTCTTCCTGGCTGCTTGTAATATTCTCTCCTTTATTTGGGAATTCTAGAACCTGGCTATAATATTCCTAGGAGTTTTCTTTTGGGGATCTTTTTCAGGAGGTGATTGGTGGGTTCTTTCAACCTCTATTTTGCCCTCTGGCTCTAAAACATCAGGGCAATTTTCCTTGAGAATTTCTTGAAGGATGATTTCTAGGTTCTTTCTTTGATCGTGGCTTTCAGGTAGTCCAATCATTTATAATTATCTCTCCTGGATCTATTTTCCATGTCAGTGGTTTCCCCATGAGATATTTTACACTGCCTTCTATTCTTTCATTTGTTTGGATTTCTCATAAAGTCACTAGCTTCCATTTGCTCCAATCTAATTCTGAAGGAATGATTCTCCTCAGTAAGCTTTTAAGATTCTTTTTCTATCTGCCAAATTTGGATTTTTAAGGCATTCTTCTCCTCTGCCTTTTTTGAGCCTCTTTTGCCATTTGAGTTAGTCTATTTTTTAAGGTGTCATTTTCCTCAGTCAGGATGTTGACTCTCATTTCATAATTTTGTTGCATCATTCTCATTTCTCTTCCCAATTTTTCCTCCACTTCTCTTATCTGCTTCTTAAGGTCCTCTATGGTCTGTAACCAGCTTGTATTTTCCTTTGAAGCTTTTGGTGCAGGAGTTCTGAGTTCAATGTCTTCCTCCAGTTCCATGCTTTGATCTTTTTTGTCCCCAAAATAGGAGGCTAATGTTGAATTCTTCTGTTTGTTTTGCTTCCTTTGCCTGGTCATGTTGCCATTCAATTACTTGACTTTTGGGCTTTTTGCCACAGTAGGGCTCTGCCACCAGACAGGGGAGCTTCTGTCACAAATGCTGGGGTTTTCTCAGCTGCTAGAGGTATTAGTTGGGTGTCCTCTTTGAAGCCTCTACACACTCTGTTCCCCCAGGACCTCCACCCTAGACCATAATCCAGATCCAAGCAGATTAAAGCAAGAGGAATTACCCCTCAGACTGGTCTCCAGGTCCCCCTACAGTCTGCGAGCCAGGAGCTGAAGCAGCCACTTGTGGCTGTGGCTGTGCCACAGCTCCTCAGTGGCTTCTTGCCCCTGGGGAAGAGGCCATCACACTCCCAACTAGTGGGTCCCAAAGTCCACACTGCACTGACCTCTCACTTTGTCCTTGGCATCTATGTGTTGATAATTCTGGAATCTGCCACAACTGATCTAAAGTCCCTTTAGCTGGTATTTGGTCAGGTCTACCCTGGGGCTAAAACCTCTGGCTCACCTGGGGCTGGGCTCCACCCCCAGAGCACTGTGCTGGCTGCTCCCTGCTGGGCTGCCAGGCTGTCCTCAGTGGGAGGTTAGCTTCTCTGTATCATTTTGTTGGTTCTTTAGCTCCTAAGTTTGTTCAGAGTCCCCTTTTACATGAATTGGGGAAGGTTAGAGCTGGAGCTTCATGAAGTCCTGTTTCTACTCCACCATCTTGACTCTGAAAGCAAGAAATTTTGATGTTAATTATACATGTGAAACCATGCAAAAATTTTGCCCTTAGCTTTAAGGAGGTTGCCTAGAGAGATTCCCTTTTGAGACTTTTGATTTTTCAGACACTCGAGAAATTTGATAATTCTTTTTATACTATATGTACAATGGATACCCCACCCCCACATCCCCAGTGTGTATTCCCTCACACATTAGTTTTTTGGTAAAATTTTTCAAACTTTTCATTTGTTTGCACGACTGTTTAAAGACTGATATTTTTTGCATTTTTAAGTTTAATATGAAAAATCTGGAATCAGTAGATTGGTACTGTCTAGTAGAAACATTCATATTGATCCTTTTGCATTTAAATAGACCTAGATTCTTGACTTTTGTGAAAGCAAAATGCTGAACAACTTCTTAGTTGAGAGTGCCTGTGCCTAAAATTCACAATTAGCCGGAATTCTTAGCTGCTTCTCTAACAGAACCTATTTGTCTTCTTGTCCTGATGGGTGCATTTGCAATTCCATTTGGTTTACCCTGCAAGTAGCAAGGGTCTGTGATGGAATTCTGGGTAAGGAATCAAGAAGAAAGTGTCTATGGGGATTATTTTAGTACTACTATGCTACAAGAATGGAAATCCTAGACAATTTTGGTGTGCCACCCTTTTGGATGGCCTTATTTAGTGAAGGAATCATTATATTATTATTTTTTTTTTTACCCAGGGTGGATTTCTCATTTGATAATGGGTGAGTATGTGCTACATGTAGGTATTTTGCTAGGTTCTGGAGTTACCAGCATCAACTCATTATATTGCCAAATTGACTCTGGGTCCAAAATTCTTCTGAGGGGAGCTTCATGTGGTTTAGAAAACTCAGTGTGGACCAGGTTTCTGTTTGAGATGGAAGCTAGATTTCTTTGTCTTTCTTCTTTATATTACTTATGGTTTGAGAAAAGATTTTGTAAGCAAGCAGAGATATTTGGTAAACTTTGAAATTCTTATTTTGTTGAATCTGGAAAACTTTATATGTGTGAATGATTTTTACTTTCATTTGCACATATGAGATGTATATGATCCTGCATCATTTACTGTTTTGAGGCTTTGCTGACTGGCACCATGGAAGCAAGTTAAAATGTATGCCTCCCCTAAAACCTACTTTGAATTTGGGACAAGGAGAAGAACTTTGAATTTGGGACAAAGATCTGGATTTGGGACTAAGACTGTGTTAGAAAATGGACCCTGACTTTTTTCCAGGACATTTGTTTTTTAATTTGGCATTTAAGAGGTCATATGGAATTCTGCCACATGAATTTTTTTGTGATTCTTTGGTGTAAGCCATCATGGGAGGTGCTTGAAAGAACAATGCTTAATTCTTTTCAAGAGGCTTGAGCCATTTCTGGAATTGTGGATATGGACAAAAGTGCCAATTGTGCCCTTGGTTAATTTGCTGAGGATAGGGAGGAATGCTGGATCACTTTTCAAAGTTTTCAATCTCATTCCAAAATGTGCACTATAATTCCCTGGAACTTTCACTGGAGGGTGCTACTTAGTTCAGAACTAGGGGCCCTTCCCTAGCTTGGAGGAAATGCTTACTCTTCCTCTTATCTCTACTGGGAATCCCTAACTGAAACTCTAGAATTCTTTTGCTTGAAAGACAAGTCAGTTGCTTTCTTCAGTGCATTCAGATGTCTCTTCACAAATATCTTCAATTTTTTTTCATTTCCAAGTATATGCTTATACTTTTCCCTTCCTTCCTACTCTGTGTGTCATTCTCCCATGTTTCAATCTCTGTATAGGCTTTCCATTCCTCCACTTCAAGTTATCCCTGGAAAACTTGCAGCCAAGTTAAATTTATTTAGAGGGAGAAGGCTGTCAATAGCACCAATTAGTTGTAGGAGAGAGTCCAATGTGAGATAGGAGGGCAGTTTGTTTTTTCTATTGTGTCCCAGACTATCACCTACAAGCTCCTTTTCTTCACCTCTCTGATACTCACCTTCATCCCCAGTGTTCATGGCAGTGTGGACTGGGTAAGGTATATAAGGTACAAAAATTGTAGTCTCTGGACCAATGTAGGGAGGATGTTTGCTTCAAATGTTGGTGTGTCGGGCAATCAACAGCTAGGTGGCTTAGTTATAAACTTGGCTTAGTCAAGAAGACCCAGTTTAATATCCTGCCTTGGACACTTTACTAGCTATGTCTGGGAATAATAATAGTACTTATCTCCCAGAGATTGTGATAAAGATAAAGTGAGATGCTTGTAAAATGCTTCACAAACCTTAAAGTACTATATGTATAGCAAAATTAATAGATATTATTATAATTATAATAAACTGATGGTGTTATCTTAGTTTCAACTATTGTGAACCAAGACTTGACTGTGGAGAACAGAATTCTTTAGTTTAGCAGGAAGATAAGCATACTCTCTTGGACAAGATACCTAACTGTTTTGTGCCTTCTATTTTTTACCCCCGATAAGAAGGGTCTACAACAGCTTTCTCACTATTAAATGAAGAGCTTCTCTGATTTAATAAGATCTCTTAAAAGTGTTTTGAATCTTTTTTGGAAGAAGAATTAATGACATCTTGCCAAGTCTTATTATTGATCATTCTTCAACATCATTATCATTGCAAACACACAGGATTTGAGTACTGATACTTCCTTAGATAAGTAAGAGTGGAAGAAGAGAATGGGGGTATAAGAAACTAGTGCCCTTTTAGCTTTCAAAACAACAATAATAATGGAACAAAAAAAGTCCTCACAGAATAAAAACCCATAGTCCTGGCCAAGAAGATAAAAAATAATGCGAGAACAGAATGGGGTATTTAATCCCTGTTGAGTTGTACCAAGGATGCTTTCAGTGAACCTACAGGGAATGAATGTGCATACTAATACTCCTACTCAATTGCAAAAAGCTATTATTTTATCTACCTGTGTAAGAGGTCATAAAACTAAATATAAAAGAATATTTTCTATGTAAGACATAATAATCATCTATCCCAGGACCATTTCTATCTGAAACCTATTAAAAAAGATGAGAAGATATAGGGAACTGAGTCAAATTTATTTTTTTAAAAAAGAACCATTCCCTCATTGAGAAGTTGTCAAGGATACGAACAGGCAACTTTCAGAAGAAATTAAAGCTATCTATAGTCATATGAAAAATGCTCTAAGACAGTATGATTAGAGAGATGAAAATTAAAATAATTCTGAGGTACCACCTTATTCCTATCAGAAATGATAAATGCTTGAAGAGATGAAGGAAAATAGGTACATTAACAAACTGTTGGTGGAATTGTGAACTGGTCCAATCATTCTGGAGAACAATTTGTAACTATATATCCCAATAGGCTATAAAACTGTACATATCCTTTGATCCAGGAACAACACTACTAGGTCTGTATCCTGAAGAGTTCAAAGAAAAGGAAAAAAAAAACCTTTATGAACAAAAGTATTTATAGCAACTTTTTCTGGTGTCACAGAATTGGACATTGAGGAGAAGCCCATCAATTGGGTAATAACTGAATAAGTTGTGACATATGATTGTGATGTAGTACTATTTTGCCCTAAGAAATGATGAGGGAGATGCTTTCAGAAAAATATGGCAAGAGGTATTTGAACTGATGCCAAGTGAAGTGAGCAGAACCAGGAGATCTTTGTATATAGTAACAGCAATATTGTAATGATAATAGCACAGAAAGACCTAGATACTCTGGTCAATATAATAATCTAAAATATTTTAAAAGACTCATGATGAAAAAATATTATTTACTTCTAGAAATAGAACTGATGAACTCTGAGTGCAAAGTAAGTGTATAGTTTTCTTACTTTATTTTTCTTGCTTTTTTGCATGATATGGCAAATATGAAAAATATCTTTTGTATGATTTTATATATATAATTAATACAACATTTCTTGCCTTCTTAGTAGGTGGGAGAGAGTGGTAGACTTTACCCCATGCAGATTAAACTAGTTTTCCTTTAAAAAGTATTGAAACTGTTCTTCACCTTTATTTGTGTCAAGGACCTAAGGCTAATGCTATTCATATAATTTCATAATCACTTGATTACAAAAGCAGCCAGGATGGAAGAAACTACATTTACCTTCTCTAGATTCTGATCATACTTCAGCAGTATGATTAGCCTAGGAGAGTTGTGCTCAGCTGAAGCAAGGTTATATCCTTGATGAATTCCTTCTCTCTGAATATCCTTTCCCTCCAATGGCAAAAATAAACTTCCTTTTCCTAACTGTTAGATAGACTCTGTGTACTTCATTTAGTTCCAATCCTGGACCTGAGCCCCCATTCTGGTCTTATTGGCACTGGCCTAATTGGCTTAATTAATGGGCTTAATTAAGCCTATTGGCTTAATCCAAAGACCCTTGAGGGACTGCAAGTGACTCAAAGGAAAGTAAGTCAGTGTGGACACTGGCATGAACAGTTACAAAAGGCAGACCCAGGGTAGTCTGTTTTCATTATGATTTGGAATTGATAAGATTATTCCACATTGTTATCAGTATAGTAACTAATGCCCATTGGGTAACTGCTTCTGAAAGATAGTTTAGATAATTCAGGGGTGCAACTGTTAGGAGTTGGCTGGTTTTCTAGAGATGCAGGGGGTGTGGAAGTTATATACACAGGCCATGTGGGAAGAGAACAGTTGTTTATAAAAAAAAAAAAAAAGACTGTAACGGGGCAAAGACTTGATATCCTTTCCCACCCCTTACTGGGAAAAGGAAGTCCTGGCAAGTGGAGGTGTTTTTTAGTGTTGACTCTAGAACTGAGGCAAGCTGTATCCAAGGAGGTAATGAACCCTTAGTCATCCAAGATGATCTTGATGAAGGTCAGATAAGTCTGACAGTATGAGGCTCAGTGATTGTGCAGGTAGTTTATTGATCTTTGCCAAAGCCCTGATGTTCTTGATTATGCTTTATTTATCATAACAATTTAATTTTGGGGGACTCACTGAGAACTGTTGTGATCTGGTATCACCCACTGCATGTTTGGGAGTCAGTTCTGAAGGTGGATGGCTAAACCTGGGCTTTTTGAACTTTGTTCTTCATCCAGTAACTGCTTCAGTACCTGTTACATTGATTGGTAATTTTTGTTTTGCTTTTTGCTATCTTTCCATTTTAATATTTCCCCTTCCATTGCTATCTATAGCAATTTTCTTTGTACCCCTGTGGTCAAAATTGTCCAGTATATCTCTAAAGCCACTTAATTTGTGTAAAGTGCTCTAGAATACCTCTAGGATCTTGCCTTTGAGGGATGACATACAGTGATAACAATAATCCTGGACTGGATTATTGATAATAATCAGACTGGACTCATTTTCTTTTCTTGAAACATTGAAATGGCTGTTGAGATTTACTGTCTCAGGGAACTAATACTGGTGTTAATGTAGATTCCTTATAACTTGAATACAAAAATAATGCCATGAGGAGTTACAGCTTTTTCCTCAGGCTTCCAATTACAGACCAGCAGCATGAACAATGCAGGACAATCATGAAAGAACACATTCTTTTATAATATATGACAAGAGATAGAAAATGTTTTTTAGGGTCTATATCAGGGGTGGGGATTCCGCAGCCTCAAGGACCTCTAAGTCCTCAAGTGTGGCCTTTGACTGAATCCAAACTTCACAGAAGTTAGAAATTTGTTCTGATTTGTAAAAGCTATTAAGGATCTATGAAAAGTATTGGATATATAGTTCATTCACACAGTAGAAAATGTAAAGGTTGCACTGCCTAATTAAAACAGTAACAATAATAACAACAAAAGGTGATTTCTGTATTATTCTTGTCAATAATTGAAAGCAAAAGATCAAGGGAATACAAGGAGTCAGAGTAGGGGGAAAATGAAATTGTCAATTCAGTATCTATCAAATCTTTATTACAAAGGTTTACAAAGCAAAGAATCAAAAGAAAAGACAGAAAGCCCAAAGGAGGAGGATATGGAAATTTTCTGATCTTTGTATGGTTGCATTGGGGGTCAACATGACAAACAGGGAAGGCAGATCAATTGAGAGACAGAAAATTTACACATCATTAATGTAATGAACATCAGAACAGTTTTGTCAAAGGAAGCTACTGAAACGCTACCTTCTGCAAAACAAGTCAGATATGATCCATATATTTTGGTTCTAACATTTCATAGTAATAAGTGAATGACTAGTGAAGTACTTTATCAGCTTATTCACACATATCTGTATATACATATATATATATGCGTGTGTGTGTATATACATATATTTATAAATCTACTTATACTCAGATATACCTTTATTAAGAGGAGGTATAAATTTACTATAAAAAGGTGAGATTCTTACTCCTCCAAATATAGTCCAATTACATGTATGTACATATTCATATGTGCATCTACATTACATATAAGTTATATGTGTATACACACAAAACATTCATAATTTGTATTACTTTTTAAAAATATTTATAAACACAGGAAGATAATATATTGACTGAGGAGGAAAAGGTGGTGCCAAAAATTCCCAGGGATAAGAAGAATACATTATTATTTATTTGATAATTATTGAGCAAGCCTTCAAAAAGTGTCATAACATTTATACTGTCTTTATGGATGATAGCAGAGCCTTTGACTCAGTTCCACATTCATGGTTTATTAACTGCAAACATATATAGTGAGAACACTACAGTATTTGACATAAACATGGAAAATCATTCACTACTTATAACATGATATTGCCACATCAACTATAAGAACAGCTGACATTTTTCAGTGAGACAGTCTAAGCCCATTATGAATCTGCCTAACTTTAAATTCATTATCATCTTTCCTAAATGGAACTAAGTATGGCTTTCAAAATAAAGAAAGTGTGAAATAAAAAAACATCTTATTAATCATTCAATGTATATGGATGACATAGAGTTATGTAACTTCACAAAAGACCCATTCAACAGCTCCTTCAAACCATGGAATCCATTGCAAATATTATCAATGAGCCTATTGAAATCCATAAAAATTTAATATACACTCAGGAAAGAGAGATACCAAAGGCTCCAAGCTTGAACCCATAGGTCAAATATACAGACATGTATATGCATGTATATATATATACACACACTAGCACTCTAAGGACAAAGATTCAAGAGAAGAAAATGACAGAAGTAATTAACACATAATACCAATCTTAAAGGCTTTTGGAAATGTAAAATAGAGAAAAGGAGATATGGAAAACATCCTAACAGAAGTCTGTACAATATGAATAAAACACAGTTTTTGTAATTGGAATATAGTTATATGAAGATGAACATTTTCTCACCAAAAAGGAGGAAAAGGATTAATAGACATCCTGATGGCATGTGAGGAATAACCAGAATGGATGCAGGAATGCTTTTTGGAAATATCACCTTTCACTGAGCCAGAGTCATGGCTGATAATAAGCGAGTGCCTTTCGATTTGTCAAATCAGTCAATCAACAAATATTTATTGTCTCCTATGGGACAAAAACTGTGCTAAGCACTGTATACACAAATACAAGAAATAAAGCAACTTTTACTCACAAGGAATTTAAATTCAGGGGTAGAGGGAGTGGGACCAAGAAGTACATGTAAATATATAGGGAATACATTTTAAAAAATAGATAATAGGTACAAATAGAAAGTACTTAAATACAAGGTAGTTTGGGAGAGAGAGTACTAGCAATTGGATGGATCAGAAAAGATTTTATGGAGAAGATAGTGAAGAAAAAGGTCAAATTGTTTTTCCTCTCAAGTAGGGAAGGGAAGGAGGGAGAGAAACTGGGGCCCATTTTTAAAAGATGAATGTTAATTTTTTACATGTAATTTGGAAATATTTAATAAAACAAATAAATATGTAGATAGTGATTAAACTGAATCTTAAAGTAACAAAACAATTCTATAAGGTAGAAATAAGAGAGTTCCTTCCTAAGCATGTGCAAAACTGGAAACATCTCTCTGTTTACTTGCATATTATTTTCTTTCTTCCTCTCCTCTCCTCTCCTCTCTTCTCCTCTCCCCTCCCCTGCCCTTCTCTCCTCCTCTCCTTTCTTCTCCTTCTCTCTCCCTTCCTTCCTTCCTTCCTTCCTTCCTTCCTTCCTTCCTTCCTTCCTTCCTTCAATTCTTTCTTTTCCTTGGGAAGAATTCAGGGAAAAATTCAATACCACAAGGTCATTGCAAGTCTTCAGTTCATGCAAATGTCAGAATTACAAAAACATCACTGATAGCTCCAATGAATTTGATAATAAGATTTTCATGTTTTGACTGGATTTCTGAGAAAAAAAGTTCTTTTACAAATTGATGGCATGAATCCATCTAGCAAAGCCATGACACTAAATGAGTAAAACAACTGGAATCTGCTAAAATAAACTCAACCCAACTCAACCCATATTATCTGCCATACAAAAATAAAAACATTTTAGAAGCCATTCACAGTAGTATATGTCATAGGTATTGCCACGGAAAGAACTACAAGAGGAAAAAGGCAGAGTGATTAAGGAATAGCCACAAAGATAGGAATCAAAGACCACTGAGAGAAGTAGCTCAGGCAAGACAAAATCTGAACAATGTCTTGCCAAATGAAGGGTGACAAAAAAAAAAGAATTAGAAAAAAAGAAATCCAAAGATCAAAATATATACTCCCTTAATCAGGAGTTAAAACCAAAAGTCATAAAAGTTATAAAAGAAATGAAAACAGCTCAAAGAAAAAAAAATAACCAACTTAACATTAATTGAAAGGACAGTAAAAAAAAATCAGAGACCAGTGAGAATCCAAGAAGGAGGATATGGACAATTTCTGGTCACCTATATGAACAACATAATGAAAAAGAAGATTATATCACATGACAAACAAGAAGCTTGTATAATAAAAAAAGTTCTAGCTTTAGGGGGGTGGAGCCAAGATGGCGGAGTAGAAACAGCTCATCCAAGCCACTCTGCCCACAGATTCCCCCCAAATGAGGTAAAAGGGGACTCTGAACAACTTCTGGAGCCCCAGCACCCACAAAACGACACAGAGAAGCTAAACTCCCGCTGAGGACAGCCCAGCAGCCCTGCAGGAAGGACCAGCGCAGTGGTCTGGGACCTGGCAGTGTGCAGCGCCCAGAGCGCAGGAGCAGAGCCAAGCCGAGCCCAGGTCCGCATGAGCCGAGGTTTTAGCCCCAGGGCGGAAGGGCCAGCAGCCAGCTGGAGGAACCCCAGAACACCAGGAGCTGTGGCGACTCCAGAATTATCAACATAGACTTGCCTAGGACAAAGTAAGAGGTTAGTGTCCTATGGACTTTGGGACTGGTATTAGGGAATGTGTCGGCTCCCTCCCCTGGGGGCTAGAAGCCGCTGAGGACAAATGCCATTTTGTAGTTTTCAGAGGCAGCTCCCGCTCCCAGCCTGCAAACTTGTAGGGAGATCCAGCGATCAGTCTTGGGGGGTAATCGCTCTTGCTTTAACTTCCCTGGATCTGGATTGTGATCTAGGGTGGAAGTCGTGGGTGGGTTTACAGAAACGGAAGTTGCCCCCCACACGTTTGGGACGAAAATTCCTCTATCTGGCCTAAAAGCCATAGTGTGGCAACAAGCCCAAAAGTCAAGTAATTAAGTGGCAACATGCCAAGGCAAAGGAAACAGAAAAATGCAACCCTAGACTACTATTTTGGGGGCATAGAGCGGGAAAAGGACTGTGAGGTCAGAAGTCCTGCTCCAAAAGCCCCAGGGGAAAACATGAGCAGGTTGTAGGCCATAGAGGACCTTAAGAAGGACTTTAAAAATCAAATAAGAGAAGTGGAGGAAAAATTGGAAAGAGAAATGAGAAGGATGCAGGAAAAGTATGAAATGAGGGTCAACAGCCTGACTGAGGAAAACAACACCTTAAAAAATAGACTAACTCAAATGGCAAAGGAGGCCCAAAAGGGCAATGAGGAGAAGAATGCCTTAAAAAGTCGAATTTGCCAGATGGAAAAAGAATCTCAAAAGTTCACTGAGGAGATTCATTCCTTCAGAGTTAGACTGGAGCAAATGGAAGCTAATGACTTTATGAGAAATCAAGATGCTGTTAAGCAGATCCAAAGAAATGAAAGATTAGAAGGCAATGTGAAATATCTCATGGGAAAAACCACTGACCTGGAAAATAGATCCAGGAGAGACAATTTAAAAATTATTGGACTACCTGAAAGCCATGATCAAGGAAAGAGCCTAGAAATCACCCTTCAAGAAATTCTCAAGGAAAACTGCCCTGATGTTTTAGATCCAGAGGGCAAAATAGAGGTTGAAAGAATCCACCGATCACCTCCTGAAAAAGATCCCAAAAAGAAAACTCCCAGGAATATTATAGTCAGGTTCCAGAATCCCCAGATCAAGGAGAAAATACTACAAGCAGCCAGGAAGAAACAATTTCAATATTGTGGAAACACAATCAGAATAGCCCAGGACCTGGCAGCTTCTACACTGAGGGATCGAAGGGCATGGAATATGATATTCCAGAGGGCAAAAGAACTGGGAATGAACCCATGGGTCACCTACCCAGCAAAACTGAATATTTTGTTTCAGGGGAAAATATGGTCATTCAGTGGAATAGAGAACTTTCAAGCATTCTTGAGGAAAAAAACCAGAATTGAATAGAAAATTTGACACCCAGACACAAGAAGGAAGAGATGCCTGAGAAGGTAATCAGGGAAAAGAAATCAAAAGGAACTTATCAAAGTTGAACTATTTACATTCCTATATGGAAAAGCAATAACTGTGACTGATGATATCTTTCTCACTATGAAAATAATGGAAGAAGGGGTGTGGTCATATGAATACATATGTGAATGTGTGTGTATATGGTTACAGTTATATATGGATAGAGGGCATAGGTTGAATTTGTTGGGAAGGGAGAATACTCAAGGGATGAAATTATGAGGTGAGAGAGGAAAGTGGCAAGAGGAGATGGGGAGAGACAGGGTAGTGTAAACTATCCCATGCAGAAGAAGCAAGGGGAAGTGGTTGCAAAAGAGGGGGAGAATAAGGAAGGCTAAAAAGGCAAAACCACATTCACATTGAATTTGGTTCAGGGAGAAAATGACATACATACTAAATGGGATATCTCAACCTGCAGCAGGATAGGGGGAAGGGGGATGGGAGGAGGGATGATGGATGGGAGGGCATCCTTGGGGGGAGGGGAGGTTGAAAGTACCCACTATAGAAGAGGGACAGGATCATGTAGGGAATGGACCAGGTTGGGGGTGGGATGAGTGGGAGGGAATTATAAGCAGCCTTGTACAATATATCTACTATGATAATGTTTTGCATAGATAGACATGTACAACATATACTGAATTACTTATCTCCCAAGAGGGAATGGGTGACAAGGGAGGAAGGAAATGGATCTGAAATTCGAGGTCTTAACATTAAATGCTTCAAATATATATAAATACTATTATTAATACTCTTTTGCTTATAATTGGGAGATAAGATGTGTAGGCATTGGGATGCAAAGACTCACCTTCCTCTAATGGAAAAGTCGATGGGGGTATGGGAGAAGGTATGGGAGAGAGCAGATAGGAGGAAGCAATATCTTGTGGGACTGCTATTCTGGGAGGTTGGGTAGGGGAATAATGGGGGGGAAATGATTGTAACTCAAAATCTGGTGGAAATGAATGATGTAAAACAGAAGTTAATAAAGCATTTGTTTAAAAAAATAAAAGAGTTCTATGAAGAGTAGTGATTGAAATTCTAGCTTCTCTGCAAAAGTGGAAAGTGGAGTGCAAGATAAGATGTTTGTGTGCAAGATTATTGACTCTTGATGCATAGATGTGCATAGATTACCAGCAAAGCACTCTAACAACTAGAATTGCAAATTACATGGAATAAAAAGTTTTCAAAATTGTCTTAGGTAAAGAGCAGCTAGGTGATGCAGTGAATAGAGCATTGGGCTCAGAACTAGGAAGACTCATCTTCATGAATTTAAATCGGGCCTCATACACCTAGTAGCTGTGAGATCCTGGACCTATCATTTGGCCCTGTTTGGTTTTGTTGCTTATCTGTAAAATGAGTCAGAGAAGGAAATGGCAAGTCATTCCAGCATCCTTGCAAGATAACCCTAAAATGAAATCACAAAGATTTGGATGCAACTGAAAATGACTGAACAAGAAAGGTCAAGTGATAAAAGTCATACAAAAAAAAAAGTGAGGGATATAGCATCCCTGTTGTCCTATTTCCTACTGGAGTTGAACAAGGATGCCATCAGCAGTTATTTTGTTCATCTTTTAAATAGTCAATAGAATATTTAATATAAACAAATAACAGCAGGATAGCAACTTACCCAGAGCATTTTTCATCTGAGCTCCTTATAAAAAGGCAAAAGAGATACAATAATAATATTGACTGGCAAACATTCAATCACACTTTCTGGTTTACCAAGCATCTTACACTATTACCTCAACTCACCTATACACAATAGTCCTGTGAGAGAGATGGTTAAGAATCATTCTCATGGTACAGATGAGGGAATAGGTTCAAACAGGTTAAATGATTTGCTAGAGGTGAATGAGTGAATGTCAGAGATGAGATTTAAAATCTGTGCAAGTCTAGTGCTGGGGGATTAGCACTGTAGTCTCATGAGCATAAACCAGAAGGGTTAATTCCTAAAGGCAAAGGACTAAAGTGTGACTCAGGGTCTTTCCCATGCATGACTGATGCTTTTGAGGTTTACCCACTACTAACAGTTGGGCATGCCTGCCCCAGCTAGCTTCCTGTTAGTTTAGGTTCAAAGATGAAATAAAGTACTCATAGGTCATGGAACAAAAGGAGTTTAAGTTAGTTAGCATTACCATAGAAAAGGGAAACTCCACTAGGATGCAGTAGCACTTAGTTAAGGGAGAGCCAGTTCTCTTCTTACCTTCTTATAGAAATGTGTCTGGTCTTCAGGGCAGAGTGAGTTGACTCTTGTCATCTTGGTGCAGTTACCAAACACAAGGGAACACCGCAGATGATCTTTTTATGCCCTTAGGTAATCAAGAAGTCACATCAATATATCCAGAGGCTATAAGAAAGCTATATCAAAGGAGGCCCAGCTTGAACCTTGTCCCATTGGCAGGCTACTCAAGTCTCAGCTTTATCTCCTTAAGGAAAATCTAGCCTCACCCATAAGAGGGATGGAGGGGAAGGGGGAAGCCTAGTACATATTGGTCTTCTCACCCCAACATTTCATCATGTTTAACTTTGCCTCATTTTATAAGGGTGGAGATTTAAACTCTCTAAGCAAGAAGAGAAGGTGTTACACTTGTATTTTTGTTGACACAGTTCCAGTCAGCAGATTTCCTTTCTTGGCGCCTTCTTTGCACCTTAGAGAATTACAGAGTAATCAAGGTGGGGTTTGGGGTGGGGTTACCACTTTTTTAAGTGGTAAGGAAATGAATGATAATCCGGAAGACATATCTGTATCTATGGAGATCTATATCTACATCTATCTATCATTTATCTTTTTTATCTATGATATTATATAATGTAATGAAGGTGTTTGAAGCTGGTTGAGAGGAGGAATGGGAAGTTAAGTGACTTGCCTAGGATCACAAAGTCAGAATGTGTCAGAGGTGGATCTTGAAACCAGATCTTTCTCATTCCTAGGTTGTGTCTATATTTATTACACCTTGTTGCAGCACACACTCTTTATTTCTTTGTATTTTATTGGGGTTCTAATTCTGCATTGTTAACTTTTTTTTGAAGGGCAATTGGGGTTAAGTAACGTGCCCAAGGTCACACGGCTAGATTTTTGTTTGTGTGTGTTAAGTGTCTGAGGCTGGATCTGAACTCAGGTCCTTCTGACTCCAGGGCCGGCGCTCTACTCACTGCACCACCTAGCCGCCCCCCATGCATTGTTAACTTTTGAGGAATTATTGCTTGCATTGATTTACAGTTCTTATTCTCAGAGCAGGGCTGGGTGGAAAGGTGATAGAAACTGATAATAATATTTCATCAAAGAAGCAATTCTCTAGTTGTAAAATAATTAGTTCCTCAAAAAGAAGATGGGAATTTGGGTGTCTAATTATTTAGAGTTCTTCCCCCTGGATCTTTCCCAGCAACCATGACCTCACCATTTCCTGGGATAAGTTGTGTTAGGGAATAGGTTAGAGAGAAAGCAGCTATGCTTTCATCCCAATGGCAAATTTTCCCATTGGATTTTAGGTTTGAGTAAGAGTTTTCTATTGTTGCATGAGTTAAGGGGAGGAAAATCAATACCTCTCAGCCCTAGAAAACGGCCAAAAATTTAGGTAACTGTTGGGTACTTAAGAAATAGGACCACTCATCCTGGCCCCAATTCTGATTCATACTAATTATCACTGTGACTTTGGGAAAATCATTTCACCTCTTTAGGCTTTGGTTTCATGACAGGTTAAATGAGGGGAAGCAACTAGATTGCAGAAATTAAATTCCACTGTGCAACCCTAGGATTCTAAGAATGTTTGGTCACTTGGTAAACCTTGGGAACTTCAAGAAGATTTAGAGTTGGAAAGTTGTAAATACCATGTGGTCCAGTCCCCTTCATCTAACAGATGAAACTGAGGCTCAGAGAGGAGAAATGATTGGCACTAGGTCACTTGGATAGTGAATAAAAGAACCATAATTCAAAATAAGGTCCTGCAACTCCAAAGTTTGCCATTATCTATGGTGCCCCTGCTCAAGTTCTCCATCTTCCATTAGGCTAACAGTTAACTCAGGAGGTGGGGAACCTGTGCCTCGAGGCCACATGGGGGTTAGCACCACCACCTCTCTTCCTTGCTCAGAACCAAACTATAAGAATGGAAGTCTATGTTAATACCATCTTTCTGAAATAGATACAATTCAGGAATGATAACCTCAGATGAAGTGTTGATAGGATGAAACTAAGAGAAGATAATACCTTATCAGTTGTCAAAATACAACAAAAACTTTTAAAGTGGTACGGATGTGGATGAAAATAGGGAACATGTATGTGTGATGTTCTATAATGAGAAGAGGGTTCTTGAAAAACATAGCTATGCCTAGTTCATGTTAACTCATTGCTTCATATTTTTAAAAATATTTTTATTCACATACTTTGATTTTTCTATCAATACAGTTTTCCCAATTGTCTCTCAATCTCCTCTGATTCACTTCTTAAGAGTGGTAAAAAAAATACAGTTTTTGGAACGCTATCATGCTTATACTCTGAAACCTAGTTGGAATATGATTGTCCTCTCCTAATCCCTCCCCAGATGGATGCTTGGAGTTTCAGAGCAGTAAGTTTAGCTGAGCAGTGAGATCCTTGTATGATCCCATTCAGTACAGAGGGTCAACTCTCAGTTGTCATGTTTGAGCCTTTATTACAACAAAATATTATTTTAAAGCAGTACTAACAGTAAATAGAAGCAATTGAGTTTTATCAACTAACACAAACTGGGATTTTAGATGTGGATTTTAGCTGGTATTTTAATGAAGTGTATGTGAACAACTCCAAATCTTCTGACACTTTAGCAGCTGAATTGCATATACACAGCATTGATAGGAGACCATGTGTTAACACTCAAAGACTTCAACCCCATCAACTGCCTCCCTCCCCCACCACCATTATTTCACAGATCTGTCATTGGCTCATTATTTCCACGTCTTCCAATGAATAATCTGACATTCTAGTCATTTGCTCCAAACCTGGTTACACTATTGACACTAGGCTATGTCTTTCTCATGACTCACTACATTTGGGTTGTTTTTCCATGATAGATGCTCTGATATTTCATCTCTAGCTAATAATAACTAAAGATACTTTTTGCTCCACTGTCTCATTTCCTAAACACATCCCTTTCTGAAATGTTATACTTAACATTTGCTCAAAGGAGAAATACTCTAGAATGTAAGTGCTCAGTTAAGTGGGAAAGATAAATCTTAAAGCAGATAAAAAGGCATTTGAACTCTAGGATCCTTAGCCAGAGGGCTATTTATGTAGTATATTTTCCAAAGATCAATCTAAAATTTACTTTAACGCACACACAAACACATGGTAACAACCAAGATAATGAACTGAATCATAGGCTCACAAGATTTAGTGTTGGAAGAGCTTAGAGATCATCTAGTTCCAAACCTCTTATTTTATAGATAAGGAAACAGGCTCAACGAAACTTATCTAAGGCCACCTTCATCATAGTGATCAAGATTATGAATATGATGAAATCTGTTCTCCCACTGTGATTAAATATTGAGTAAAATCACATGCACTACCTAAAATAAATTTTGTACGTAAGTTAGGAAAAACAATCAACCAAACAGTTTTCTCATAAATTTAAGAAAAGCCAAAGCATTTCTCCCTCAAAGTAAGCAGCTCCCATAAAGATGATACAGCTTGGGACAGTATGAGTAATTCAAAGAAGTAAGGGCAATGCTAGAATTTTTATCAGGTTAAGGTAAAAGAATAGAAGCTGAATTTATAGATACACTGTTACGATAAGATATTATATTTTGACTATGGTATTAGAATCCAACTTTTTTTTTCATGAAAATGAACTTAAAACACTATTTAATAAATAAAATATATTCTTGGGTGTTGTATAGACTGCGACTCTCTAAAGTGCACATATAGTAATTTAATAGGTTATAATCTTTAAAATAACATGGAGAAAATTTTGGTTTTTCAAAGGCCAATTAACAACAAAGCATAAGATCTGGTAATACCTACCATGCCAGGAAAGCTTTATTATGAACTTGATAATGAGCTAGATAGGGTGGACCTGATTAAGGTCAGAGAAGCTGATCCTCAAAGGTTTAGTCATCAGAGTTGTTGGCCCTGGTAATTTATGCATGGAAGGGTTGTAATATCAATTCATGGAAAAACATTTAAGCACCTAGTTTACTGAGTGCTGGGAAAACAGTCCCTATCCTTAAAAATTCCTATTCTTTCAATTAATAAATGGACTTCATTGGATAAGGGAGGGAGAATATCTCATGATGAAATATATTTTTTAAGGTACTGAAGTATAGCACACTATTACGTAAAATATTTTAATTTGAGAAATATTTTGGATAGGGCTTTGGGACCACAAGAGAACAGATGGAGAAAAGCTTTGGAAAAAGGCTGATCCTGAGGACATTAATTAGTCAGAAGGTGGGTGAGGACCTGTGCATTTATAGGTGAGATTGTTTAAAGCCTAGAGATGGTGTGATAGGGTTTTATAATCTAGGCTGGCATATCACATGGCAGATTGATTAGGTGATATTATACTACTGCCTATTGTAAGCATCATAAGCAATACTATTAATGTAAGTTGGCAGGCATCTCTATAAGATCGAGTTGCTACAATCTGAAATAATGTAAGCTTAAGGTTCCATGCACAGCACTAGTTGGATGGGCTCCTAAGGACTAAGTTTTCTTCTAAAATAGTTTTTGAAGTTGTCCATAATCTGCTTTCTTTCATATTATGCCAGATGCTTTAGGAAGGACATCTTTGTATCTCCAGTGCTTGGTATGGCTTGTCGTTAGCATATAGTAGGTGTTCAATAAATGATTATTTAATTGATCAATTTTAGGTTTTGCCCATTTTTTTTGATCCTTAACTAATTTATACAAGCATTTTCAAATAATGCAATTAGCTCTAGCAAATAGGACTTAGACTCCAAGATGCTGGAATTTTAGAGCTATAAGAGACTTTAGGGATCAACATACCCCTTTTATAAATGAGGAAACTGAAAAGCAAAGGATTCATATGATTTTCAGGCCAGGACTGAAATCCAGTTCCTCTATACCAAAATATATTGGTCCTATGTGTATTATCACCATACTTTCTCTCCAGCCATAGTAATATGTCTGAATGAAACACGCATGTCTACTGCACAAAGGAAATCTTCAGTGACAAATAGGATTTTCTTAGGGCAGAGTCTTAGTTTGGAAAATAATTTTCCAAAGAGTTTCAGAGGCATTGTATGAGCCTGGCATAATAAAAATATAAAGCACTACAGAATCAAGGGGGAGGGGCAATGGATAGAACACTGGGATTGGAATCAGGAAGACTTATCTTCAAGAGTTCAAATCTGGCCTCAGATACTTACTAGCTGAGTGACTCTGGGTAAGTCATTTAACCCCATTTGACTCAGTTTCCTCATCTCTAAAATGAGTTGGAGAAGGAAATAGCATACCGTTCCAATATCTTTGCCAAGAAAACCCCAAATGGGATCATAAAGTCAGACATGCCTGAAAAATGACTGAACAGCAACACAGAATCAAGACTTTTAAGATTTTATCATTCAGTTTGTCATTCCGTGTTGTTAAGAAGAAGTTAAGGGTTTTAGTTCTCCTTTTGCCTAATTAGCTTTCTATTCAATAATCATAGGCATCTTTGCATCAAAAAAATTTTGATAAGAGTCAAGTATCTATGATATATATGAAATGTATACATAAAAGACCAAGAGCCTAGTTGATCAAAGAATATAAACAAATAATTCTTGAAAGAAGAATAGCAAACTATTCATAATGAAAAAAAACCATCTAAATTGCTAATAATAAGAAAAATGTGATTCTGAGGTTTTAACTTATGTTTAGCAAATTGGTAAAGATGACATAAGATGAGGAATCATTCCTGTTGGAGGGGTTGTGGAAAAGACAAACATGCTAATATGCTGTAGGTAAAACTAGGAATTCATACAAACATTATGGAAAACCATTTGGAATTTTAAAAAATTGACTAAAATGTCCATGCCTTTTGACACATAGATCCTATTGATAGACATAGGATGCCACAGACAAACAAAAAAATCCCATATAATACAACCAGGCATTTATAGTAATTTTTGGTAGCAAATGTCAATAACTATAGGCAGTCCTGTTCAAGTCCTTGGTCACCAATTCACATGCAGCTTGTTACAGTGTGAAGAGAATTAGCCTTGAAATCCAACCATTCTTGCCACAAATGTTGACTTAGAGATTTACCAGTTCTATGATCCTTGGCAGACCACTCTCTCTTTCTGAGTTTTCTCATTAGGAAAATGAAACTACAGCACTGATTTCACAAAGTTATTATGAGGAAAGCACTTTGTACTAGTTAAAGTAATGCTTTGCAAATGTGAGTTGCTGCTATGTCTAGTGTTACAAATAGGACTCAGAAAAAGCACAGTTGGTTTAGTCTAAAGCCATCAAAATTACTGGAAAAATAATTCAGAGCTCATGCTTGAACACTATTATTTAAAGAAAAAGAATGAGGGATTAATTGGAGTCTGCTTGTAAAACAAAAAAAAAAGTTTTAATTAATGCATAGTGTTGATTTGGAATTGTCATGAATTTCCATCTTAGAGCTATAGTCTTCTGTTTACTTCACATGCCCTCAGTCCTAAATTATACAAATTAAACATACACAAGAATGGAAAAGTTTAAAACTGTCTACATCAGTTTTAATGAAATGTCATCTAAAATCAACAAGAAGATATAAAGAACATTTTAAATACTTAAGAAGATTCATAATAAAGCTTTCCTCCTTTTTTTTTTTTACAATTATCAAATGTGTACTCAAAATGTTGTCTTTTCAAAGTGCATTATTTAGCCGAAAGTGAGACTGGTAGTTCAAATAGAAACAATTAATTTAGGGAGTGGGGGGAGAAACCTGATGAAAATGAGGAATTTCGAATAAAACTATCATCTGGAACATAATGACGAAATAGCAAGGCTATCATAAGGCTATATTATTTAAGTTAGAATGCTGTTTTTTTCTCTTCTCAATAAAATTGTAATAGCTTTTCACAGACCACTTCAGAGGTCATTAACTTCTCCCTCATCTACAGACAGCTTCCCTCTTTTTCTGTCTTATTTTGCATTACTTAACCCTATGAAGTGTTTTCAGACAAAGGCTGAATAAAAGCAGTTACACACAATGTAACCCTGCGACATTCTCATTTCTAAGGCCATCTGTCTGCCACTTGTTTTCTGATGGAGTTGGTATACCTAATAATAATGATAATGATGATAACAATATAGCTACATGCAACACTGATAGTTGCTCAATGGAAAGGAAATTACACATTTGGCAGATGGGCAACAAACCCTCCTACCTGATGAAATATTCTTCACCTTAACTACATTAACCAAGTTAGTTATCTCTGCAGGATCTACTGATTTGGTATTTGTACAATATGTAATAAACCAAGTAACAGACTATGTCTTAGTCAGAGAGGGGGCAATTAGACAGGCTACAGGTTGTTGTGAAAGATTTCCAGCCATTTGTCATTGTTTCTTCATTTTTAAAAAATGTAATTCTGAATTTAAGAAACAAAAACAAAACAAGCATTTCCATAGCACAGTAGAAGAGAAAAAAAGATGATTGCCCATAAAACTGCAGATCTATTATGTACAACTTACTATTTCTTTAAAATATGTAATTTTACAATTTTATAAATATGTGTATATGTATGTATACCTTTATGTATACATGCATGCATGTATATGTGTGTATGTATATGTGTTTATACACACATATATACCTATTTATGACTAATGGTAGCCATCTCTAGGGCTAAGGAGGGAGCGAAGAAGAAAAGAAATTTATACAATAATTTTGTTGTATATAGAAAGGAATAGCAAATTGTGAATAGCAGATTTTAGGTGATTATCTGTTTTATTGTATTATGTTATGAAAATGTTTGTTTTATTCCTTAAATTAAAAATAAAATAAAAATATAATTAAATTATCACTTAATTTTCTTTCTTTCCTTTTCTACCTCTTCCCCCCCACCCTAGAGATGGCTACCATTAGACACAAATAAGTGTATATATATACATATATATATATATATATATATATATATATATATATATATAATCATTCTATAAATACTTCTGTTTATCAGTTCTTTCTCTGGAAGCAGATGGAATCTTCCTTCATGAATCCTTTATAGTTTATCTGAGTAATTATGAATTATGAATTATAAAATGTTATCCTTGCCTCCATTGGGAAATGAAGGCTCTAGACTTAGTGACTTGAAATCCTCAAATGTGGTGGTTAAAAAATGGCCTTGACTTAGGTAGTGTTGTGGCATCATGAGTGAAACCAGCAAGTACTTAGTTTGACATTGAGAACTTTGAATTGGGCAATAAAAAGAGCTTAAAACTGGCAGCATCCATGTGTGTCTGGCATCCAGTTAGTTCAGCTACATTATCTTCTGGTTTGGTATAGGGAGCAATCACTCATAACAACTTTCTACCAATGGAAATATGATGGGATCATAGATTTAGAGTAGGAAGGGACCTCAGAGATCATTCTGTCCATCTTTGCAAATGAGAAAACTGGGTGGGGTATAAGTGATTTAGCCAAAAAGGTTAAGTGACTGACTCAAAGTCACAAAGGTGGTAAGTGATAGAACAAGGTGAACCTATCTTCTCTGACCTCAAATTCTGTGCTCTTTCCACTGTACCCTAGTGGATAGAAAGAATATACATTTTAGTTCTCAGGCCCAGACAGGAAGAATAAGTCGCATTAATAATTTTAGATAATTCTATGGCACTTTAGAGTTGATAGAACCACAAAACTGTGGTTGGTCTGGCCACTATCCCAAATGATTAATTCTCTCTAAAACCAGTAGCTCAGAATTATGGGAATTTATTATACCATCTTAAGACTCAGTATTAAATCATATAGCCATAAATTCAAGATGGATAGGAACAAATCAACCCAGGAAGGACCACAGACAGAGCAAAGGACAGACAGTTCCAATGGCCTATGAGGATTTATAATGCTGGAATCACATATATACAAGACGTTTCAGTTGTATAGAAATAGGCTTGTTCACAGATGCCTTGTGCCAAGTGGAGAAGGGTCCTAATTAAAATTTTAGAATAATCTTCTCCAGGACCAAGGGGGTCTTGCTTATGTCTATAAGGCAAACTTTGAATTAAATTAAAATATTTATTTCATGTACTGCCATCTCTGAGATTATTCTTTTTCATCATATAATGGCTTGGCCAATTATTATATATTTCATCTTTAGGCAAGTCACTTTGAGACAGGAAGAATGCTTTTCAAAACTTGTCTCTGATACTTACTAGCTATGGGTCTCTGGGCAATTAAATAAACATTTAAGCACCTACTATGTGCCAGGCACTGTGCTAAGAACTGGGAATTCAAATAAGAAATAAGGAAGGCATTACTTGACCTCAAGAACTTTTTAATCTAATGGGGAAAGACAACATGTAAAAGGAAGCTGAAAAGCTTGGGTTGGGACAGGATACAAGGGGAACCTAGCCATGATGTTCTATAGCAGAGCCATTGGTAGAAAATGGAGAGGTAAAATGACTTAACCCCTCTCTGACTCCATTTCTTCACTTGCAAAATGAGGGGTTTGGATTCTGTGGTCTCAAAGATTTGTATTCTTTCTAAACGAATGGTCCTATAATTTAACCTTTATGATATTCAGTGTCTTCATATGTAAATTAAAGAGTTTGTAGCAAGCTCCCTCTTCCCAGAAGTCACTTGGGGCAGAGACTGAGGCTGGTGAAGTATGAATTGTCTAGCATGGGAGGATGCTGAGACAACCTTGAGACCCAACTCCTGAAGAAAATTTCACCAAAAAATGGGTAAGGGGCAAGAAAGTGAGGAATTTGAAAATATAAGGAAAAAAGGATTGAAATGACCAAAGAAGGAAGAAAACTCAATGATTTTGAGCAGAAGCAGATAAACCAAATGGGAAGATAGAAATAACAAAAGCAAATTTGGCCTCCAGATCATCTAAAAGTCAAGACATTTATGAATAAATAGTGTAAGAGAAAAGAAAGTGTATCAATACCTGATGAGGTAGAGGACCCTGTGCATTTTCAACAGAATACAAAGCCACAGCAAGATATTCTCAAATTATTTAAAAGATAAATAAGTGTTGTGAGAGTGCAAATTAGGTACTGTAAGTAGAAACAATTGGGAGAAGAAGGAAAAGCTAACAAACTCTTGAACCTATGGTGGTAAACCTAATCAAAGAGACAAAAGAGAGAGTAAGTGCATACAAATATACAATATATGCAATCTGGAAGAAGAGGGGAAAAAAGCAATAATATTAAAAAAGAAAAAAAAACTATAGAAGCAAAACATAGTGATCTTGAACACAGCACACAGAGACAATTCAAGAAGTACTTGATAACAATACCATAAGAAATGATATTTTAAAAAACTGCCCAGAATTTATTAACATCAAAAAGAAAGTAACAATTGAAAGAATTCACAGATTGCTTCCAGACAAAAAATAAGTACATAAAAACACTATGGTACAAACTCCAAGAAATCGTGATTAATTTTTACAATTCCAATGACAAATTCTACAGGACATCAAGAGAAAGACCTTCAATTATAAAGGGAAGGGAATTTGAAATGCAAGACTATTTTGCTGTACTAGAGACTACAGGAGGGAATGGAATAATATGTTCCAAAGAGCAAAGGAACTCAAATGGAAACCCAAGGTAACCTACCCTGTGACCTTAATGAAAAAAGACAGATGTTCAGTAAAATAGTGTCATTCAAAGTTTTCTTAAAAAGAAGGCATAACTTGAGCAAATAGGTTGTTTTGAAAATACCTTAAATGACAGCAATATAAGAAAAGCAAACATAAAAACCAAGTAAAGCATAGGAATGAAATAAATTATCTGAGAAAAAAAAATAGAGATACCTGTGGAGTTAACAACCACTAGCACCACCACCACCTCAAAGAAGGAATCAAATAGAAGTGATGGTGAAGTAACAGGGCTGAAACATCATGAAACCTCCCAATAGCCTCCAGCCTCTAGATGAATCAATATCTTATATGGGACTAAACAGAAAAATGGAAGGATACATAAAAGAGTTAGAAGAGGAAGAAGATAGAGGCTGTGGTAAACCAAGAAGTATTAAACCCACAATATTCCTCTCTGATTGTAACCTGAACAAGACTAAAATGGAATTGAGAAATATGTATCAAAATAAAAATAAAACAGAATATGGATAATACTAATGTGTGGTTTTCCAAGTCAATCTGTGGCCTATAGGCTTGCTTATATATGGTTTATTAGTCCCTTTTTCTATTTGAGTTTGACACCACTATAGTACACTAATTGTGCCAAAGGTTAACAATGAAGGGAAAATAATTCCTGTAGTCACTCAAGAGGAAAAGGGCTTACAGGAGAATAAGGAAGGAGGCAAATGTAAAGATAAAATGTGGAGAAAGGAGAAAATCTTGTTTCAGTAGCGAGAGGGGATCTCACTGCTGAATGCTCTCATGGGGAAGTAAAATATTCTATAAAGAGAGATGACCTCACAATGGATGTAATCTGCAAGGGATTAGTGCTTAGAAAGACTTCTTCTTCTTTTTTTTTTTAGTTAAATTCTAGCTGGGAATTTACTTATTTGTTTTCATTATTTTATTTTATTTCTTGTTTTTTTTTTTTTTTAGGGCAATTGACCTGCCCAAGGTCACATGGCTAGCTTTTGTGTTAAGTGTCTGAGGTTGGATTTGAACTCAGGTCCCCCTGCTTCCAGGGCCAGTGCTCTATTCACTGTGCCACCTAGCCACCACCTTAGAAAGACTTCTTGTCCTACTTGAGGAGAATAAGAATCAGTGCTTCTGAGGGAAAAGACACTCAGAAAAATGAGACAACATGGACTCAGAGAGGAGATTTCATGGCAAACAGGAAAATGATGATCATGGGAAGATCAAAGGATACCAAATGAGCTGCACAGGAAGGGACAAAGAATAATTCTTACCATAGGTCAATACTTCTTTTTTTCCAATTTATTTACTTTTTAGTTTTCAACATTCATTTCCATAAGATTTTGAGTTACAAATTATTCTCCCCATCTTTCCCCTATCCCCACTCCAAAATATCAAGCCTACTGAATACCCCTTTCCCTAATCTGCTCTCTCTTATATCCTCCCCCACCCCCCATCTAGCTTTCTAGTAGGGCAAGATGGATTTCTATACCCCAGTGCCTGTATGTCTTATTTTCCAGTTGCATGTAAATTTTTTTTTAATTTGTTTTTAAATCTTTGAGTTCCAGATTCTTTCCCTTTTTCCCTCCTTACCTACACCCACTGGGAGGACATGCAATTCAATAGAGGTTGTGCATGTGTTGTTATGCAAAATGTTTCCATAGTAGTTATATTGTGAAAGAATCATTATTTTCCCTCTATCCTATCCTACCTCCCACTTGTTCTATTCTCTACTTTGACCCTGTTAAGACAACACTTCTATTCTAGACATTACCTGTTTTTGTCATTTGGTAATTTGCAGTTGCATGCAACTCTTTGTAATCCCTTTTGGGGGTTTTCTTTGAGTGGTTTACCATTTCCTTCTCCAACTAAACTGAGTAAAACTGAGTAAAATGAGTTAAGTGACTTGCCCAAGGTCACAAGCTAGTAATAGTCTGAGGCCATATTTGAACTTAGGTCCTTTTGATTCCAGAACTTGTGCTCCCTCCACTGTGCCATCTAGCTACCCCATCTATCACCTGAAGGAAATGGTATTTTAAAGAGTGATTAATGTGCAACAGAAAAAATAGGGCCTGGAGTCAAGATCCATAGGCAATAACATAAAAACTATATTGGAAAAGGGAGTCCCAAAATAGTTTCATTAGCAGCCTTAATTCCATGAGGAATATAGAGACTAAACAGGGAATACATATGTATAAAGTTTATGAAGCAAACGGGAAAATTCTAGCATATATAGAAAGGAAAGAGAATAAGTGAAGATAATAAGGGAAAGAAATCCTTTTTAGAAAAAGCCAGAGACAATTAAATGAAAAATCTAAGAAACAAATTATTTGAAGGGTGGGAGAAGGGATTTTTTTTTAAGGTGTCCCAAAAGTTTTAATGCAGTCTTACACTCTAATATCTTAAAGTTGTACTAGAATTCTTCAGGCAACCTGCATTTGATTACTTAATTGAGAAGCAAAAAAAGAGGGGGAAGAAGAGGGAGAAACAAAAGGAAATTCATAAGTTAAGAAAAAAAAATACAAAGTTAGGGAAAGAGGCGACAGATGGGATGGGAGAAAGCTTGAGGGTGATAGGAACAAGACTTGTGAGAATGGGATTGCCATAAAGCAGATTAAGCAAAAATGAAAATAGAGACAAAGTATTACCTTTTCAGAGGAAGAGGTAAAATAAGGTGTTTGGAATTGATGACCTTTATTCATCTTTCCAGCTCTAAATCTATAAGCCATCATGTATATTTTCAAATGGCTGGTTAGAAATATGGTTACTTTAACATAAGAGCATACAAGTTGATATACTATATGTGTAACACTTGGGAAAAGAAAGGGAAAAAGGAAAGCAAAGAAGGAAAGAAGGATGGCTAGTTAATGAATAAGTTTGAATTTGAGTCTTTTCTTTCATTCAGCTTTCCACTCTGATCATCTTTTTCTCTATCTGTCCTGTCATAGTATCCAGTGGACTCATGGATTTCCAGAAACTATCCATGGTCACTTGCCAAAGGTCACAAAGCCATTAAACAGCAGAGGCAGTATTGGAGTTGAGGGCTTTCCATTTTCAAATGCAAAACTCTATTCACTGAACCACATAGCTGCTCATCCATGGCTTCAATCAGTATTTCTGTGATTCCCCAGATGAAAATTCCCTTCTCTGACTGCCACCTTCTATCACTGAAATGAGATTATTCCCACCTTCCCCCCACCCCTGTTTCAATCCCGTTAATAAGTAAGTAGTGTAAGGGGCGACTAGGTGGCACAGTGAATAGAGCAACGGCCCTGGAGTCAGGAGGACCTGAGTTCAAATCCAGCCTTAGACACTTAACACAAAAACTAGCCATGTGAGTTTGGCCAACTCACCTAACCCCAATTCTCCTCCAAAAAGCAAATGAAAAAATAAGTAAGCAGTGTGGTACACTGAACAGCTGCTTCATTGAACAGAATTTGAATGGGTTATGGAAGCTCTATAAGGGCAGCTTAGTCTTGTAACTCCAAAAGCACAATGACTTTTCAGAGATTTTCTCCTTCCCTGCAATATCTAAAGAGCCTTCCTTATATTATTTCACAATCAGGATATAGTTGATATGGAATTGATGATCAGGATATAGTTGATAATGAAAACAAATAAGTCAGAGCTCAAAAGGACCTTGCTTACCTAAATTGCTCCCCCTACAGGGGTTGATAGACATAGTTCATGGTTTTCTGTCTCTAGTTTTGGGTCAATGTCATAACTGTGCATCTGGAACAGAAACAGAATGAAAAGGGCATAATCTGGCCAGGCACTTGGACTGTGTTTAGCAATAAGTGGAAAAGATGTTAAACTCTGAGGCACAATTTCATTGGTTTAGGAAAGACTCCACCTATGTCTTCTCTACTTAAACAATTGCATTTTGAAATTCCACATTTAGAGATTCTTTCCTTTCAAGGCTTATTAAAATGTACATAGTCACTGAACCTAGATTTAAGAGGAACTGAGTTCAAATCCAGACTTAGACACTTCGTAGCTGTGTGACCTTGAGCAAGTTACTTAACTCCATTGCCTCCTTTTAAAAAATGCACATACTACTGGGAGAGCTAACTTGTAGTCTTGTTGATGGGGTCCTTGTGACGTATATATGTTTGTAGTATCAATCTGTAACATCAGTTTGTAAGTGGGGTGCTTTGGGATCTATGTCTGTAAAATCAATTTGTAAAACCAGTCTGTACAATCACATTTCCACCCCTCCCCCAGCCTCAGAGAATTGACTCTGCCCCTTCCCCCTTCCAGCACTCTGCCCAGCAACAACTCATGACCTGTTTATCTCTGCTTAAAACAATAAGTTATGTAAATGTTATCTCCCTTAGTTAGAGTGGCCAGCCCCACCATAAATTCTTCAATACCTTATCTATAGGGTAACTCCTTAGTCAATTATATACCCACACTGTCTCTGATGACCTTGGTGGGTGGCAGACTGGGCACTCTTTAGTGATATATCAGGCCTAAAACCACACCTCCAGCTAGCCCCACCTTGAGCTATTTCCCAGTGAATCATGGGCAATACACCTGGGCAGCTGATATTAAAAGTGCATGGTCCTTTGAGCACAGACCACTCCTTAACTCCTCCCTGATCCCACCCTTACTCACCTAGTTAGCATAATTGACACCTTAAAACTATGCCTGTGATCTCTGCAATTTTGCAGGTTCCATAAGAATCTAGCCTGCTGTCCTTGTGCAGCATAACAATAAACTTTACAATTACGGCTTCAAAGTTTGCTTGAGCCTGGTGAATCCTTCCAGACTGGATGCCAGGGTGGGTCCCTGGCAGAACCTCTTACCCTCCCCTCCTCCCTACCCTATTGTGAATGAGTACATCAGAATCAGATCCTTTTCTGAAGGCAGGTTTTGTCGCCGTTTTAGAGGAAAAGAAATAAACTGGGTTTCTCTGAGTGGCAATTTCTTACTGACTGGAAAGAAGAGAACACTTTATAAAGGTGGAGAGAATGATAGGGGAGGGGAAAGGGCACCAAAAGGGGAGTCAGTGGGGCCAAAAACAAAATAAGAATTTTCTAGGCTAGTCTAGATTCTAACAAACATGGAAACTTTAATGTGAATTGTAGCCCATGTACATACATATCCATGTTTAGTACCTTAGGGTAGATGAAGACTGTAACCATCTTAGTTCCAAATCTTACCATCTTTAAAATTAGTTTGTTAAGGCTTCTTTATTCTATAAACTATGTATCCTGACCTAATTATACTAGCAGATGACCAGACAGATAAAAGCAGTTAAAAAAAACATCACAAAAAACTTCTTGTCTCCTCCATCCTTGACATCTTAAAATTGATGGCGATTTGGTACCTTGGTGCCTTTCAAGACTATTCATCTTTACCTCTCCTCCTAGTTACTTAGCAGTCACCTCACTCCATGCCATTTCAATAGGACTTATCAAGTTAATAACCTGCTTCCCTCTACATTTCGATACTGGCTGTCTTTTTCAGCTTGATGTTTCAGGGATTTAATTCTGAGCTGGATTTAAATAAAATCAGAATCTGTCTCTGCTGGGTGAGATGTGTTTGACTGTACTGAAATGAAATTCGTCATCTGGGTCAGTTGGTAGTTAGCCCCATTTCCCTCCTGCTTTGGGACCCAAGGAAATGATATGCTAACCCTCCCCCAGGCTGTTCATGTATTTTTCAGGACCCAGGGTGAGGCATTGTGAAGGGAGTAGGTGGAGGTGTGGGGAGAGGGAAAAACAAATTTTTCTGTTTCTGTGTCTTTGAATTTGGTTTCTGTTCTTCCAGAAATGTATTTATAAATATTAATAAAAATAATGTTGGTATCTAGTCAATATTCTGTCCTGCACATAAACTCAACTGTCCAGGCTTGACAAAACAGAAGGGTCTCATACACAATAAATTGTATGCTAATTTAGGGAATTAGTTAAGGGCTCTTAGCTGCCCTCAGAGAGCAGGAATGCCACAGCTTAATGGTAAAAACAAAACAAAACAAAAATATCTAATTATTGGAGAAAGAATGAACAAAGAATTTGGATACCTGGTTTTATCTTTCCTGAATCACTGTCAGGATACTGAAATTTTTTTAATGTTCATGGTTACCCAACTAACTGTTTTTCAATTGAAGATGTATTTTAGCCTGAGTTCTAGTGTCCTCCAGTGACTAAAGGGGGAGAGTAGTCCTCATCATTCTCCACTGTGTAGAATTGTTGTTGTTTAATCACATCCAACTCTTCATAATTTAGGGTATTCTTAGCAAAGATACTGACATGGTTTACCATTTCCTTTTCTAGCTCATCTTACAGATGAGGAAACTGAGGAAAAAAGGTTGATTGACTTGCCCAGGGTCACATAGTTAGTGTGTGAGGATAAATTTGAACTCAAGAAGATGTCTTCCTGATTTCAGGCCCAGTATTCTATCTACTACCCCAATTAGTTGCCTTGTATAAAAATAGGGAGAGCCACGTTAAGTGCTTTGAGATATGGGATGAAGGATCTTTGTGAATCAAGTATTATTATAAGAACCCTCAGTCAAAGCTGTATCAAAACCCAACAACATAAACATTAATGATATTTTTTAGAAGCAAATTATTGGGTTTCTTTCACTCTTAAAACAGCAAGGCACTGGCAAAGTAAACCTGACCCAAACAAAAGAAAACACATTTTAAAGTCTATAGAGACATAATCATAAAGTTATTCTTTCTTAACAATTCATACCTCCCCCCAATACCTATCACTTTCCATAGTAAAGAACTCATTTAAAAAGTAGATCTTTTGAAATGCAGGATATATGATTTTAAAAGATTGTGATAAGGAAAAGACACATGCATTTAAAATAAAGAAAACATGAAAGCATTTTAAAAGTCTATAACATATGAGAAAGAAATAAGAATTGAATAACAAAAAGAATAGCAGGAGCCTGAAGACAAACATAAAAATGAATTTCATTTTTTAAAAAAGATATGTGGGTAAGAAAAATTTCTTCTTGAAGCCTTAGTGATTAATATTTTGTAGAAGAAAATGTAACCAAAATGTGACATGAGTGCAGGCTGGTGGTGTTTATCTTTGGCTTTAGATGCTGACATCAACAAAGGCGTTTGCATATTAACCCACTGCCCTTATCAAAATAAACACAGGGCCAATTTACCCACTTCATTTCTACTTTTATCTTGGATTAAGTCTATTTATTGACTTTGTGAAACTTGAATCAAAATGAAAACATGAAGAAATTAAGTAAAGAGTTCTGAGTACCTTGGAAATGATCAAAATCTATTATGCTAATCTTGATTTGGGTTTACTGTAAAAAAGAAAAAGAAAGAAAAATAAAGTCAGGAAGGGACAATACTGAGATTATGATCCTAGGTCCAATGAAGCAAATGTTACCTAATAGAAAAACATTAGACAAAACATGCAGCAATGAATTACTAGTATTATAAATCCGGAGCTAAGAAAGATCTCAGAACACACCCCTCATTTTATAGATGAAGAAACAAAGGGCAAAGGAGATTAAGTAACTAGCCCAAGATCATAGAGATGATAAATATAAACAGTAAGACTTTAACCCAAATTCTTTCCCCTCCTCCAATTTTTCTTTAAAATGTGACATACTTGAAAAAAGGCCTAGTCCAAAATCCAAAACATGAACCATTTACAAAATTTAATTTTACTGTAAGAAAGATTGAAAAATACTTTTCTATAAGAAAGATATTAGAGATTTTCTCCCTACTACTAATTTAGCATAGACCCAAAGTAGATGGTAAGAAACTATAATTTCTTTAGTTGTGTACATATGATTTGTGATGCTGCTCCTACTTTAGCTTAGAAATTGATGTTAATTAGCTGGAGCTCATCTTTTTTTTTACTTTCTTTCATCTAGTGATCAGTATGCTAAGATATGTCCAATGGAATTTTAAATAACAATATCCATAAGAGATATGTGAGCCAGTTTGTAACTCCTTTTTCTTTTTTTTAATTTTTGGGTCTTTATTAATTTGTTTGTTTACTTTTAGTTTACCAGATTCAGTTCCACAATTCCTTGAATTTCAAATTTTCTCCTCCTTCTCCCCCCCCCCCATGGCAACATACAATCAAGTATAGGATCTGCAAATACTTTCACATTAGACATTAGTCAGGTAATAAAGAAGTATTGTATCAGATGGAAGGAACAATGGGAAAGAGGAAACAAAACCAAACAAGAAAAAGAAAGAGAGCAGGTCATTTGCTTCAATCTACATTCAAACTCTGTTCTTTCTAGTTCTTTCTCTGAATGTAGACATTTCTCTTCATCATGAGTCTTTTGGAGTTGACTTATAACCTTGCATTGCTGAGAAGAAGTATCAAAGCTGGTCATCACACATACATTATGTCTGTAATTGTGTGCAAATTTCTCCTGGTTTTCCTCTTCTCACTCAGCATCAGTTCGTATAAGCCTCTCCAGGTAAATAAAAAGCTCATCTGCTCCTTGTTTCTTATAGCACAACAGTATTCCATTCCATTCATATGCCACAACTTGTTTAGCCATTCCCCAATTTATGGGCATCCCTTTAATTTCCAGTTCTTTTCCACAACAAAAAGAGCTGCTATAAATATTTTTGTACATATGGATCTTCCTCCCACTTCTATGATCTCTTTGGTATACAACCCTAGAAGTAGTAACTTCTTTTTCATTTGATCATTTTTAAAGAATGGACACCCTCATTAAAAGGTGTAATTGTCTTATACGTCAAACATTGAATCTTCTCTTGTAATGAAGAAAAAGTCAAACCAAACTGACCTATAGAGAATTCACAGATGTATTAAAACCCCTGCACCTTTTTGCCAAGAGTGTTTTATCCTCAGTTTTCTGTGAGAGAGATTATGTGTGATAAGGATCTGTGCTAGGTAGAGCAGTGGCTAGAGTACCAGACCTGGACCTGAATTTGACTCCTGACTCAGAAACTTATTGACTGTGTAACCTAGGTTAAGTCATTTAATTTCTCTGTGTGCCTCAGTTTCTTTAATTATACAATGAGGACAATAACGGCACTTACCTTCCAGGGTTGTTGTGAGGATAACTGAGATAATATTTTTAAAGTGTCTAGCCCATTGCTTGGCACAAAGTTGTCATCATATAAATATTATTATTACAACTCAGTCCTTTTTAGAGCAAATAATGAACCCTTGCAGCCACAATTATGTAAAGTATGGTAATTTGTTCCAGCCCAATGGGAATAGGGAAAACTAATTAAAATATGGCCACTTCAGAGGATTCATTATTTGAATTAATAAGGGTCTAATTGTAATCTGACTTTAACTACATTTTAGTATCCTCTATGTCCTTTTGGTGTGAGGCAGGGAGCTATAGTAAAAAGAGTACTGGACTTGGAAGCAAGAGATATGAGTGTGAAATCTACCTCAGAATGCTAATAACCATATGACCATGCCTGAATCATGAAGGGCTCCTCTTGAAACCTCAGTTTTCTCATCTGTAAAATAGATGACCTACCTCATTAAGTGGTTGTGAAGAAGGTACTTTGTAAAACTTGGAGAGCTATCTTAATCTAATATATTATATTTATGAGAGTAGAAAAATGATGTGGTCATTCTGTTTTCTTAGGTGATAATAGCCCCAAATAGTTTAAGTGACTCCCCCAAAAATGCTATTGGAAAAATATGGGAACAATCACATTTTGTGGATTCAAGACTATTTTTCTAGGCTTATAGAAGACCTGTGACACAAGGCCATACCACTGCAATTAAGCTGCCTTGCAATACAAGAGAGTTAATAACTTTGTGGCATTAATTCCAAGGATTCCAGAAGGATGTCCCTCCTTTATGCCATACTGCCTCTCATATTGGCAATTGGGAGCACATAAGGATTATTTGCAATTTTTTATGACTCTAAGATTCAGAGTAGGTGCTGAGTCATGTAGTAAGTACTTAATAATTGCTTGGTGTCTTTACTTTCTTTTTTTTATTTTTATTTTTTTTAATAATTTTTTTTTTTTAAAGCAATTGGGGTTAAGTAACTTGCTCAAGGTTACACGGCTAGTCATTATTTATGCGTGGGTGCTCATTTTCTGAGGCCGGATCTGATCTCCGGTCATCCAAACTCCGAGGCCGGCGCTCTTTACTCACTGCTCCACCTAGTCGCCCCTTTAGGGCAATTGGGGTTAAGTAACTTGCCCAAGGTTACATGGCTAGGTTTTTGTTTGTGCGGATTAAGTGTCAGAGGCCGGCTCAGAACTCAGGTCCTTCTGATTCCAGGGCCGGCGCTCTATTCACTGCGCCACCTAGCCGCCTGGTGTCTTTACTTTCATAGATAAATTCCCTTAAAAATAGTTCTACATTTTCCACCACCACTTTCTATCACTTCTCAACCCTTTGCAATTTGGCTTCTGACATCATCATTCAACCAAAACTGCCTTATCCAAAGTCAGACCTAATGGTCTTCCTTCTCTACCTATCAGTTCTCCTTAACATTGTTAACTACCCTCTCCTCTCTCAGTTTCTATGACAGTACTTTCCCCCTCCCCCCTACTCGTGTTCTCATTCTTCTTCTGTAGCTGGCTCATCAACATCCCATTCTCTAATCGTATGTCCCTAAAGTTTTGGTCTGTGCCCTTCCCTTTATATACAGAAATATATTATGCATAATATTACTATATATATGTACACACATACATATATATGTATATATTTGTTGGATTCCATAGGTTTAACTATCTCTCTATGTAGGTAAATCCCAAATTTACATATTTAGCTCCATCCTCCCAGTCCAATCCTTAATCACCAATTGCTTATTTTACATTTCAAATTGAATATCCCTGAGGATCTAAACTCAGCATGTTTAAAAATTAGTTCATTATTTTTCCTCATAAATCCTATCTTCTTCCAAATGCCCATATTTCTGTTGAATACATATGATCCTTCTGGTGTCTCAGTTTCATAATCTTGGCAGTATTCTGTACTTCTCACTTTCCCTTATCCCATATATCTGATCAGTTGCCAGATCTTTCCATTTCTATTTTCCCCAACATCTCTCACATCTGATTCTTTTTCTCTACTCACACAGGTACCACTTCAGTTGAGGTCCTCATCACCTCTTACCTACTGTATGCTCAGATCACCCCATATGGAAATGCCAGTGATCTGCTTCTGGAGAAGACATCTTGCATTACCCTACAATATAAATTGGAGCAGCCTCTTCCCATTGGAGGAATAACTGGAACTGACTACATTTTTAAAACTGTCAGACTGGAACAGTCTCTCTATTCCAGCCATGCCCAGGGATGAAAAATTCAATGAGTTTTTCCACTCACTGAGTGACATGCAGTAATTGGGAAAGGACCAGAGGGCATTTTTCCCGCTCAGTAGACCCCATGATTCTGAGAAATGGAGTTGGAGTTTTGGTCAATTTCATTTGTCCTTTTCCAGTTCTAGGTTCATGCTAGGCTCAAGGAGTACAAATGTTATGACCAGTCCAAAAGGAAACTCTGAGAAACCATTATCTCAGGACACAAAGAGGGGAGAAAGGCTACAGGGTTGAACTTGGAACTTGGTAGGACTGATACTATATAAGAAGTGAGTTAAGCTGTGAACATATTCTCCTGTCCTATCTCTAGACACTGAGGGAGTAGCAGAGATTATGCTCTAAGGCATTGGTGGGAATGTTTTTTTGTGTTTGTTCTTGCTATACTTTTTGAAGTGAATATTCCTTTGTAAAAAACAATCTGACTGTAAAGTGGTTAAATGAAACTGTTGGGTGGTGGGACCCCTAAAACTGGGGAGATATAAATGGTAGAAGCTGGAGTAAATAGCAGAGAAAAGAAACCCCCTTTTGCAATTTACCCAAGAGTGGCAGAAAAACCTTGGGGAGGAGTGACATGAAACCAACCTGTCCATCAGGTAATAGGGACCAGACTAGTTACTATTATACTAGATAATTATAATAACATAGTAGCAGTGATTCCTAACTTGTTCTTCCTGACAGGTCATATTATGCACTGCTGTCAAAATTATTTTTATTAAGTGTAGATCTGATCACATAAATCCACTATCCAAGAGGGTCCAATGACTTCCTGTTAGAATAGGATCAAATATTGTATAAACTCCTCTGTTTAATTTTGAAAGTCCTACACAATCTAGTTCCCAACCTAATTTTCCAGCCTCTATTCCTCATAAAAGACATTCTGTTGCCTGTCTTCTGCCTTTTACTGGACTTTCCCCATGCTCTGAACTCTTCCCTTTTACTGCCTCAACTTTCCCTATCTTCCCCTAAGATGCAGCTTAGACACCATCTTCTCTCCATAAAGCCTTTCCTAATCACCTCCAGCTGGTAGTGTCTTCCTTCCCAAACTATTTCGTGTTTAACAACTTTGTGCATATTTTTCATTAACTTTATATTTATTCAGGATATATTTCTACATGTATTTACTGTCTTCTCCATTAGAATACAAGCTCACTTCAAACTCTTTCATTCTTTGTACTTGTGTTCCAAAAGTTAGCAGTGCTTGACACATAGTAGGTATTCAATAAATACTCAGTCGCTTAATTGATGGAAGGATTGAAAACAACTCTGTCTTCATAAATGGAAGATTGCTCTCTTTGTTAATAATGCAGATGTACCCTAAAGGAAGGGCAAGACAGTGGTTGCAGAGTAAACCATTTTCCATTTTAAAGTCTATGTACAGGCAAGTCCCAGGCATTACTCTCAGTTCTTAACCTTAAAGAAAAGGTCATGAGCTTAACAGGTTAAAAAATCTCTCAGGAAAGATGTCCCAATTAGGACTGAGGTGTGTGGGGTGGGTGGTTGCTTGGGGTTGGGGGGAAATGGTATTTTGGAACTAAACTTCAGAAAAAAAAGGGATGCAAAAAGGCAGCTACTCAGAATGAGCCCCAGTAGGTAGGAGAAGAGTGACTCCACCTGAAACTGTTCTTACATGAGAACAAACCCTGTGTGATTCCAAAGTGAACATGTGGGATGCATCCATACGTGTTTTCAATTAGCCCAGTCAGAACACTGGGAATGAACTGATGAGCAGTAACAGATGGAGGGGTTTCCGAGGCAGCCAGCTTTTATTTAAGTATGAAGGCTCCCTCTTGTGCTAATGTCAACCAGTCATCTCCACTTAAACAATCCTTTTGCAGTGAATGGTTGTACTACACATAACACCTCTTTTGTCTGCAAGCCTTCCAATAACTATCTTGTCTGTCTGCACTTTGCCCATGCATTTTTATGGGAATGATCAACACAGTTCTTTGCCCTAGAGACACCCAAATTGTTTAAGAGGGTCTGGTCTTTTTCTCTGAAAATGAAACTTTCTTGCACACCAAAAATGCCAAAGGATGTCAGGGTAAATAATTACAGATTTTAGAAATATATGTTCTCTGTTTATTTTCTTGGAAATTAGTTGCTTAGAAAATAGCAACTAACAGCAACTCCCTCCTCTCCTTCCTCTCCTTCCTTCCTTCCTTCCTTCCTTCCTTCCTTCCTTCCTTCCTTCCTTTCTTCCTTCCTCCTTCTTCCTCCCTCCCTCCCTCCTCTCCTTCCTTCCTTCCTTCCTTCCTTCCTTCCTTCCTTCCTTCCTTCCTTCCTTCCTTCCTTCCATCCATCCTGTTTTCCTGCCTTCCTGTCTTCCTTCTTTCCTGCCTTCCTGTCTTCCTGCCTTACTTTCTTTTTCTGACTGGATCTCTCTATCTTTCCTAGACTGGAAATGTAGCATCCACTCACAAACCCAGCCACAGTTCTGATTGGAATGAAGGCTTTGACCTTCTCCATTTCTGCCCTGGGTCAGTTGACCCCTCCTTAGGCAGTCTGGTGATCCGACTCTTCCAGGAACTTACTCTATTGGTGTCAGACTTTGCTCAAAAGTGTGATTGACCTCAGTTCTAGTGAATATCAGAACTCCTGAACTCAGGTCACCCATCAGCTTCAGTTTCCCTAATATGAGGGATTGTATTTCATGGTATTGACTTATCTATTTTCTTTCTAATTACTTCTCTTATATCCAAGATCAGGTTATCTATTGGCATTTTAAAATTTTCTTGTAATTTTAATTTAACATTTTTTGTGATCTTTGCTAGACAAACAGAATTCTGCTAATAATTGTGGCAGTTCTCTGGGA
>WOXC01000923.1:375000-418591 GCA_011680675.1 Gymnobelideus leadbeateri
CTTACCAGTTTGGAAATAACACTTTAATCAATTTCTTACATATGTCTTATATATGAGACCCTTACCAAAGAAATAACTAAAAATATTTTTTCTCATTAATTTTTATCTTAATATTAGTGCTATTAAAGTGATATGATCAGAATTGACCATTTAATAACTCCTGATTCTTTTTCACTTATTTGGTCATTAATTCTTTTCCTATTGATAGGTGTAAATGTGATTTCATTCCTTGCTCCTCCAATTTGTTCATAACAAATATTCTATATCCAAGTTAGAATTTATCTTTTTTTTAAGCAATTGGGGTTAAGTAACTTGCTCAAGGTTACACGGCTAGTCATTATTTGTGTGTAGGTGCTCATTTTCTGAGGCCAGATTTGATCTCGGGTCATCCCAACTCCAAGGCCGGCGCTCTTACTCACTGCGCCACCTAGCCGCCCCTTTTAGGGCAATTGGGGTTAAGTAACTTGCCCAAAGTCACAGGGCTAGGTTTTTGTTTGTGTGAGTTAAGTGTCTGAGGCCGGCTCCGAACTCAAGTACTTCTGACTCCAGGGCCGGCGCTCTACTCACTGCGCCACCTAGCCGCCCCTTAGAATTTATCTTAGCATATGCTGTGTGATGTTGATTTATACTTAATTGCTGCCAGACTGCTTTCTGGTTTTCCTAGGAGTCTTATCAAACAGTGAGTCCTTACTCCAGTATTTAAGCTCTTAGAATTTTCCTATAATCTATGCTACTATGGGTATTATGGACCTAACATAATTAATACTTGAAACTATTTGGGCTTACTCCAGGTTTCCTTTTCTCTGAATTCTCCTTCATTATTCCCATTCTGAAGGCATCAAGAAAATGCACATATCTAGTAAAATCTCCGAAGAATAATATAAGTGGAGTAGCAAAAAAGAACCCCAAACTTCATATAATGCCTGTCATAGTGGGGCATTTAAAATAAAGGCACCCAAATTAGAATTATGTTAAAAAGAGTGATGAAAATTTTCAGACCTTTATACCCAAATACCCTACATATACTCAAAATATATCAAAGAAAGGTCCCATAGTCATCAACAATAATTATAGAAGCACCTTTGTTGTAGCCAAGAAGTAGAAGCAAATTAGATTCACATCAGTTGGGGAATAGCTAAACAAATTGTGCTGTAAGAATATAATGGGATATTATTGCAACTTAAGAATATAGAGAATTTAGAGAACCATGGGAAGTCTTATAAGAACTGATGATAAGTGAAATAAGCAGAACCAAGAAAACAATATTATACAGTGACTACAACTACCTAAATGGCAAAATCCCCAACAAGTTGAAGTTGAAATAATTATAGTTTCCACATAGCTTGGCCCTGGAGGGGAGTTGAGAATATGCACCTCTCTCCCTTCTTTTCAGAGACAATAGATTCTGGCGATGTAATATCACATATACTATCAGACTTGGTGGATAGACTAGTTCCTTTTGCCATTTTATGCATTCTCATCCTTTAAAAAAACTCTGATATAAAAGAGAGCTCTTTCAGTAGGGGAGGGGGAGGGAGATTTTCAATATGTTGACATAAAAAGGTATCACTATAAAGTCTAACAAAACAAAAGAAAGTCAGATTTTCTGTAATATACTAGAAGAGACCCAGATAACCTCTGTCCCATGGGAAGGAAAAGTTGGTATAAGAGCAGTCAGACAGACCTTCATATAACCTAGTGTTACCTAGAAATTGGTCAGGAAGTCAAACCTCTCCCTGGAGAAGTCAGGATGTGGCTTACCATTTACCATGTCAAAGTTTACTTCCTTTTCTACATAGTGATTTTGATATGATGGGGATACCTGATAGTTCTCCTTTAAAATGTCTTCTGGAACACATGTTCCCTTGGTAAAAGTGAAGTTGAGAACTCAGAGTTTAATGGAAACATCAGCCACCACTACAGAGTTAGCATTTCAGACTTCACTAGATGCAGCAGGTTGCAATTTCATTCAGTAAATATACTTCATGATATGAATGTATAGTCTTTTGGGTCACATGAAGGTGAAAAAGAGATAAAATTATTGATGGGATGGGGGCTGAGCCATTTGGATAAAGTTGTTAATTAGATTCCCATGATGTTTACATATTTAACCCTTCACTAAAGGAAACAGGTCACTTGGGTTGATTTCTAAGGTACTAAAAGAAAGCTATGATCCATGGGGAAGTAAAGATGATCGATTCCTTTTTTGCCAAGAAGGAAAGCTAGAATTAGATTTGTGTGTGTGTGTGTGTGTGTGTGTGTGTGTGTGTGTGTGTGTGTGTGTACCTGAGAGTGGGAGCAACCTGAGCTCACAGCACCACCTGCTGTTGGTTTAGAGACTCCCACCTACCCAGCCATGGAGGGGAAGATTCCTGTGACTGACATTAAGAAGCATTCTTTCTTCTATTCCTCACCAGCCCCAAGATGCATCTTTCTTTTCCTTTATTAATACCCATCATAACCCCAAATAAACTTCAGTGATCAGGTGGAAAGAATGAGTAGAAGGGCATCCCCATCCTTATTTCTTTCCTTCCTGCATAAATCTCAATCAAAATGTCTCTTCTTCTGATTTTAAACAACTTAATTGTTGCTCCAGGCCAGAGAATATCACAATAATGATTAAAAAACTATCATTACCAAGCAACTTTTCTGACTCCAAAGCTGAGAGCAAAAGCTAAAGTGACATAGGGGGTGGCTATGTGTATCTCTGTCTTTCTCATACACATACATACATTCATACATTATATATCTATCTATATTTTTATTAAATTATGCTTAAGAAGATAAATTACTTTAGGCAAGTTGAAACACTAAAATTTATATAAAGGCTTCTGCCATTAAGTAATCCTAAGTCAATGATACGAGAATACATAGATAGATGAGCATTCTCTATTGGGTTAAATATAACTTTAATTCTTTTTGCTATAATTTAAATCACTGGGAGAAAAGTATTGCTACTCTTACTCTATTTCTGTCCAAAATAATGGACACAGCTTGTAGTTATAGTTTTGTGATATTATTAATTTGTTAAAGTTTCTTTCTGTTGTTATTTCTTCTTTATCTTCTACTTATAGTTGTTGTCTACAAGGCCTTGCATTTTGTAGAAAAAATGTTTGATGAGATGTGACTTTGCACCTGGGATGCATTTTTTTGCTGCATTTTGGAAGGGGGTAGGTAGGGCAATTGGGGTTAAGTGACTTGCCAAGGTCACATGGCTAGTTTTCTGTTAAGTGTCTGAGTCCAGATTTGTACTCAGGTCTTCCTGACTCCAAGGCTGGTGCTCTATTCATTGCCCCACATAGTTACCCCTGGGATGCGTTTTTCATAGAGATTTGAGCAGGATTATTCCAGAGGAGGTAGGGACACTGCATACTGTGCCTCTCCCCTAAATAAATCAATAAATAAGCATTTTTAAACTTTTTTTTTTCCAAATGCTTTATTAACTTCTGGATTACATCATTCATTTCCATCAGATTTTGAGTTACAATTTTTCCCCATTTTTCCTCTACCCACCACCGCAGAATAGCAGTCCCACAGGATATCCCCTCATCCTATCTACTGTCTCCCATATCTTCTCCCATACCCCCTTCGACTTTTCTAGTAGGGCAGGTTGAATCCTCATGCCTGAATGCCTGCATATCTTATCTCCCAATTATATGCAAAATAGTATTAATCATAGTATTTATATACTTTAAAAAATTTTGATTTTAAAAGGAAGATAAGCAACTCAGTATATACTGTACATGTGTAGCTATGCAAAACATTATCATAGTAGATATATTGTAAAAGACTGACGATATTTCTCCCCCTCTTATCCCACCTCCCACCTGGTTCACTCCCCACTTTGGTCCTGTCCTTTTTCAAAAGTGGGTGCTTCCAACTTCCCCCCCACAAGCCTGCCCTCCCTTCCATTGTCCCCCCTCTCATTCCCTTCTCCCTAACTCTCCTGTAGGGTGAGAAACCCTATTTAGTATGTATGTCATTCTCTCCCTGATCCGAATTCAATGAGAATAAGGTTTTCCTGTTTTGCCTTCCTGTTCTTCCCCTCCCTTGTAACCATTTTCCCTTGCTTCTTCTAAATGAGATAGTTCACCCCATTCTGTCTCTCCCCATCTCCTCTCATTATATTCCTCTCTCACCTCTTAATTTCACCTTTTAAGTATCATCCCTTCCTATTAAATTCTCCCTGTGCCCCCTATCTATGTATACCTGAAAATATATATATATATATATATACATATATATATATATATGTATATATATATATATATATTCATATGCCCATATACCCTTCTTCAACTATTTTCATACTGAGAAAAGTTTCATCAGTAACAGTTATCATTTTTCCCTGTAGGAATGTAAATAGTTCAACTTTGATAAGTTCATAATCATTTCTTTTTCCTGTTTACCTTCTCAAGCATCTCTTGCTTCTTGTATCTGTCCAATTTTCTATTCAACTCTGGTTTTTTCATCAAGAATGCTTGAAAGTCCTCTATTCCACTGAATGACCATATTTCCCCCTGAAACATGATACTCAGTTTTGCTAGGTAGGGGATTATTGGTTTTAATCTCAGCTCCTTTGCCCTCCAGAATATCATATTCCATGCCCTTCAGTCCCTCAGTGTAGAAGCTGCCAGATCCTGCGCTATCCTGATTGTGTTTCCACAATATTGAAATTGTTTCTTCCTGGCTGTTTGTTATATTCTCTCCTTGACATGGGAATTCTGGAATCTGACTACAATATTCTTAGGAGTTTTCTTTTTGGGATATTTTTCAGGAGGTGATCTGTGGATTCTTTCAACCTCTATTTTGCCCACTGGCTCTAAAACATCAGGGCAATTTTCCTTGAGAATTTCTTGAAGGATGATTTTTAGATTCTTTCTTTGATCATGGTTTTCATGCAGTCTGATAATTTTTAGATTGTTTCTCCTGGATCTATTTTCCAGGTCAATGATTTTTCCCTTGAAATATTTCACATTGCCTTCTATTCTTTCATTTAATAGCATCTTGATTTCTCATAAAGTCACTAGCTTCCATTTGCTCCAGTCTAATTCTGAAGGAATGATTCTCCTCAGTAAGCTTTTGAGATTCTTTTTCCATCTGGTAAAATCGGCTTTTTAAGGCATTCTTCTCTTCATTGACTTTTTGAGCCTCTTTTGCCATTTGGGTTAGTCTATTTTTTAGGTGCTATTTTCCTCAGTCAGGCTGTTGACTGTCATTTCATACTTTTCTTGCATCTTTCTCATTTCTCTTCCCAATTTTTCCTCCACTTCTCTTATCTGCTTCTTAAGGTCCTCTATGGCCTGTAACCAGCTTCTATTTTCTTTTGGGGCTTTTGGTGCAGGAGTTCTGACCTCACAGTCCCCCTCCTGTTCCATGTTTTCATCCTCTTTGCCCCCCAAATAAGAGTCTAATGTCGAATTTTTCTGTTTATTTTGTTTCCTTTGCCTAAGCATGTTGCTAGTCAATTACTAGACTTTTGGGCTTTTTGCCACAGTAGGACTCTGCCACCAGCCAGGGGAGCTTCCATCCCAAATGCTGGGGTTTTCTCAACTTCTGGAGGTATTAGTTGAGTGGCCTCTGTGAAGTCTCTACACACTCTGGCAAATTGATCACACACCCCCAAGACCTCCACCCCAGACTGGAATCCAGATCCAAGAAGGGTAAAGCAAGAGCAATTACCACCCAGACTGTTCAATGGGTCCCCCTACAGTTTGCAGGCCAGAAGCTGAAGCTGCAATGTGGCAACGTGGCACAAGCTGCTCTGGCTCCTCAGTGGCTTCTCCCCCCCAGGAGAAAGAGGCCATGTGCTCTCCCAACCAGTCCCAAAGTCCATAGGGCAGTGACCTCTCACTTTGTCGTAGGCATCTATGTGTCGATAATTCCAGAAACCTCACAGCTGCTGGTGTTCTGGGGTCCTTCCAGCCAGCTGCTGGTCTGGCTGCCCAGGGGCTAAAACCTCCAACTCATGGGGACCTGGGCTTGGCTTCCAGAGCCCTGAGCTGGCCACTCCCTGCCAGGCTGCTGGGCTGTCCTCAGCAGGAGGTTAGCTTCTCTGTGTCTTTTTGTGGGTTTTGGGGCTCCAGAGGGCATTCAGAGTCCCCCTTTTACATAATTTTGAAGTGGTGTGGGTTGGAGCTTCATGGAAGTGCTGTTTCTACTTTGCCATCTTGACTCTGCCCCAGCATTTTTAAACTTTTATACAAAAATACTCACTTTAAAAGGTATAAACCTTAAAAATATTAATTTATTTCCCCTGAAATGTAGGATGCATAATTCTTCTCCCCCCTGTACCACCTCGTATCTCAGGAAGGGAAGAGGATTAGCTTAGTATGTATAGAGCACAGTTCCAAGTCTAAAAACCCTCCTTCAACTCTAGTCTCAGGTACCTTGGTTTCTCAGTGATTCCCTGTTGGGCAGGGAGATTCACCATCTCCCAGCAAGTCTGGCTCCAAGGTTTACATGGTCAAATTCCTGGGTCTCATGGGGACCACCTTTGGCCCTTAAAATGGAAGAGGCCAACACAGAATAGACACTCACCCCAGTTCTCTGAGACAGGGTAAAAGACAGGGAGCAGCTAAAGGAATTCCTTTCCCTCTCAGCAGGTTAGTTTATGGTGCCTGTGCTGTGTATTGATCATGATCTTCATGCTCTGGACATAGCAGATAAAAAGCACTAAACAGAGCCCAGGAGAAAGAGGGTGGTGGGAAAAGAGCAGCTGAAAAAGAAAGAGCAGCTGTGATGTTTATCTGCTACAGTCACTGGAGCTACAAAGACAAAATGAAAAAAAAAAACTATTCCTGCTTTCAAGGAGCTCACACTGAATGGGGAAAGACAAGGGGAGGAAGAAATAATAGTTGGGGAGATCAGGAAAGGTATCTAAGTGAATTGAGCTTTGAAGGAGAGTATTTATTCTAGCTTCCCATTCCCAAAAATGTGGATGTAGAAAGGAATGCATTAGAGGTATTCCTAAGCCTATGGCAGTCTATGCAAAGATGGGAGATGGGGTATGGTATGTAATTTGACTGAACAGTAGAACACTTGAAGGAGAATAGTAAGTTTGCTGAATGAACTTCATTTCTTTTCTTAACAAGTTTCTGAACTGGTAGATCAGGTAATGCTAGAGATATTGTTTATTTACATCTTAGCAAAGCATTTGATAAATTTATTCATGCTATTTCAACAGAAACAATGCAGAGATGTGGCCTGAAGTTGGAAGTGGTTGAACCACAAGATTCTGTTAATGGTTGAATGTAAAATTGGCAGAAGGTCTCCAACAGAGTGCCCCAGTGGTCTATACTTGGCTCTATGCTTTGTTATTATTTGTATGAATAACTTGAAGAAAGTCATAGTTGATAAATCTGTTAATTTTGCAGAGAATACCAAGCTAGAAAAGACAATTAACACTTAGATGACAAAGTCAGAATTTTAAAAAGTCCTTGACGGGATAAATCCATTATTTAATTATTTTAATCTAACAAGATTAGGTTCATTGGGCATAAATACTTGGTTTAAAAAAACTACTCATCTTAGATGGGTGTGTGAGAGTACATGGTTAGATAAAATTTGATGGTGGGAGGGGGAAGAAGTCTAATATGAATTAATAGTGTGATGTGTCAGACAATAAAAAGCTAATGTGGTCTTAGGTTACTTTATAAGAGATATGACATCCAGGAATAAAGGGGAGGTAGTCTCATTATACTTTGAACTTGTCAAACCATATCTGGAATATTATGTTTTTGTTGTTATTGTTGTTCCATACTTATTATTTCATGGGAGTAGGAAATGCCCAGTGAAGAAATTCCCCTGACTAATGAATATTGGCACCTTTCTACAACTATTAGAGAAATAGACATAGAAAGAGTAAGTGACTTGCCCTCATGGCACAGCTAGCATGTGTTTGGGATGTAACTTAGAATCCATGTAATCCTAACTGCTAAGGCAGTTCTCTCTCTACTCATCATGTCACCCTTCAGATATGGCTATAGAGAGGAGATTCAAAATTCTATAGACACGAAAGTTGCCAATGCCTCCACACACAATTATTCAAGCAATAGGTCTCTAGGTGGAATCTAATTAGTATTAAAAACAATTCTTAAATATCTTCACAATGCTCAGGACAAGGCTAACTGTGTATCTACTGTGTATGGTAAAAATGTTTTCTGGAAAGAAAATTTCTGTACTAATAATAACAATTTCATAAAATGTGGAATCAGCAATGTGCTAGAAATAGTGCTCAGTCAAAGGATTGAGCCTAGGTGGTCCAGGGTTCTTGGTATAAAGGCCTTTGGCTTTAAGGTGGGATTTTTCTTGAGCAATCTACCCAGTATTGCATCATGAAGTCTGATAGTTCCCCTTAGCAGGTGAGAAGTTACTGTTCTAGAGGCCGTTGTTATTCCTCCTTGACATTTCTTTTCTATTACATCTCCAGACTTGGGGCAGTTCCGTTCTCTCTGTTCTATCATGATCCATAGATGCAATATATTTGGTATATGTCACATATGTATGGGTGGGCAGATACACAGTTATTATTCTAAGAAAACAGCAACAAATTTCAGAAATCCTAGTGGACCTCAGAAGAAGATCTTATGACTCCTATAAGAATGAAATGGGGATATCTTCGTGAATTTTTAGTAGTGGAGGCACACTTTTCTCAACAAAGGGGGAAAGATATTTGCCAGAGACCATACAAAGTATTGGTTTAGGAGGTTACTGACTAACAGGAAAGAATATCAGTTCTGAAGTCAGAGATCCTGAGTTCTAAACTCACCTCTAAATTGCCTGTGTGACCTAGAGCAAGTCTTATCTGGGTCTCACTTCCCTCATTTATAAAATGAAGGAGTTTGGATTAGATGTGGTCTTTAAATCTTTAAATTTAAATCTATGTTTTAAATGCAACTTTAAATCTATGTTTCCATGGTATTATGACTTAGATTGCACATAGAGTTTAGTAAAACATAGAGGATGAGATAGATTTAAAACAAGATAGACAGATAGCTGCCTTGAGTGATTTAGATGGAGGTAAGGGGTGGGGAGTGAAAAGGAACCAGGAGAGTCTTTGGGATTTCTTCTAATTCTATGCATGAAATGCTTGAAAAAGCTCTTTAATTAGCTATTATGATATTGAAATAATGTGGCAGAAGATTGAATATGATAGAATATTTATTGCTATTCAGTTGTTTCTGACTCTTCTTGACCCAATTTGGTGTTTTCTTGGATTGGTTTGCCATTTATTTCTCCAGCTCATTTTACAGAAGAGGAGACTGAGGCAAACAGGGTTAAGTGACTTGCCTAGGGTCATATGAATAGTAAGTGACTGAGGCCAGATTTAAACTCAGGAATGATGAGTCCTCCTGACTTCAGGCACAGCACTATACCTGTTCCACCATCTAACTCCCTGGATAGAATACTTGACATTATATTATTTTTGTATATCAATCAATAATCATTTCTTAAGCAGCTATCAATATGCAAAGTACTGTGTAATAAAAAGAAATAAGTTTAATAGTCTTTCCCATCAAGAAGCTTATTCTCTGTTAAGAAGAGAACTTCTACATATATTAGCATCTTCAAAATATAAACCAAATTAATTCAAGGTAATTGTGGGAATTGGCATCAATAGATGGGCATTGTAGAGATGGATTAAGAGAGGTTTGGGGATGATTTTCAGGAAGAACTTTAAAGGGATTCTGAGAGATAGAAGTGAGGAAGAACCCACCTTTCTGTTTACTATCCTTTCTCAGTGCTACTAGCTAGATTGGGTAAGGTTATTGGAGACAAGGAATCAGCCAGTGTTCCTCAGCCTCACTCCATTGACCGACATCAAATGAATGGAGGTAACAATTTGAAACCAAACTTTATTCAAGACAACATAATCTTATTTGATATTGTCACAGAGGATAAATGTGTGATCTCTCTCTCTCTCTCTCTCTCTCTCTCTCTCTCTCTCTCTCTCTCTCATCTGTTTTGAGATCATTTGCCTATAAGGCAAAAAAATTAAATATTCTGTATCAAGAAATCTCAGAGGGGCGTCCAGGTGGTACAGTGAATAGAGTAGCGGCCATGGAGTCAGAGGGACCTGAGTTCAAATCCAGCTTTAGACACTTAACACAAAAACTATCCATGTGACCTTGGGCAAGTCACTTAACCCCAATTGCCCTACCTTCCCTCTCCAAAAAGCAAAATAAAATCTCAGAAATCTGTATAAGCTGTTATGGACCTCACACTTATGGGGCTGAACTGTCCAAGTACTACAGGCTAGATAGATCTTACATTTTGCAGGTATTTGATTGTGACTCCTCAGTTCAGTGAACAGGGTTGATGAGTATGTCTACAAAAGGGAAGTAAAAAACCAACACATTATCCAGAAAATTGAGAGGAAAAAAACCCAAATTTCCTGTTATTGATTGAACATTTTGGTTGGGGTTTGAATCATAGTTTTGCATTGACTTGACTTGCTATTGGGAGAATAGTCCTGAAACACTGAATTTCCACAGACAACTGCCAATATCAGGATAATTTTTGGCTTGCTTCTGGTCTAGTATGACCCACATTGGCTTGACTGTGGATGTGATGCAAGGCAAATAGCCTGGCGTAGCAATTTGAAGGAGAAGACAACAAAGTTATATGGCAAGGACTATAGGGAAATACAGTACAGGAAGTACTCAACTCACCTACTCAATTAAAAAAAAATGGTCATTAATGCGACTGTGTAGTCAGAAGTTATTTCTTCCTGGACCTGGGCCATTCTGAAGGAGCTTAGTCTCTGTTTCTGAAGAGTAGCACATGTGTTCTATTGATTCCTAATCTACTTGTATCCATGGAGGTTGCAGCAACTCCTTCTATTGTCTCAGCCATCTATCTGCAAGGCAAGCATTTGCAATGATCTAGCTTTGGGATAATTTCCCAGGGATACTTATTTGTGGGATCTCTTAACCCCTGCTTGCTATGCCCTAAAGCAATGGTGAGAAAGGGCCTGAGGGACTCCCTTGGGACTCCACTGAGGCAGGGACTAGGAGACAGAGGTATATGTGATTAAGCAGAATGGATGATTAAAGAGTCTATGTTACCTTTTATGGGCATTTGACATTCTGTCACCTTTTCCCTTATCTAATTACATTAATTATGAAGTCGAGGCTATTTTGGAACAATGTGGATGAACTAAGTGGAAATGGTGATTTTTTTTTTCAATGAGCCTTAGGCATGCAACCAAAGAAAGGACAACTTTAAGCGACTGGGTCTTTATCTCCTGTTGCATTTCTCGAGGAAACTTATTATCATATTATTTCTATGCTCTGATCAAAATTATCTTCGTAGGTATTTTTTTTTAACTTCACTTTACATGTGTAAACAAAACCAGCATCAGTCAGCAAAGGTTGGAAAGATATTTGTGCCCCATACTGCAGCAGAGGAGGAAGTTTTCCTATCCTGTCAGCAAAAGCAGGAGGCTGCACATTAGAGCTCTTCTTCCTATATACTCAAATGTCTCTGGAGAATGCAGGAAGATGGCCATGAATATGTAGACATGTGAAAAGATAAGCAAAGCAGATGTCTCTCTGATCTCTACTGGGGGCATTTTGGATCACACAGAAGCTAATATATAGCACCTTTCCTGGATGCTTCTTTTTTCATACTGCCTCTCACCCTTCTGCCTGTAAAATGTATACATTCTTTTCTTCCTTTTGGAGAAAATTAATTGCAGGCAGTAGCAATGAGTAAAATGGGGGGGGGGGCGGTGAGTAGAGTAGCTGAAATCTTTGATTACAAGTTTATAGGCACATAGAATCAAAGGTTCAGAGCTGGAAATGACTTCAGATATTATTTAATACAACTCTTATGGATGAGGAGACTGAGACCCAGCTAGGTTAAAATCACTTGCCCAGGTTTTACATAGATATAAAGTGCTTTGAGCTGACATTCACATGAAGGTCCTATGACTACAGATATAGCATCCTTTGCAACTGTCAATTTTTGTTACAGGTGCAAATATTTTCATACATGGGGGACCTTTTCTTTTTTAAGTCTTTTTGGGATATAGACCTAGCAGTAGGTCAAAGAATGTTCAGTGTTTAGTAACTGGGCATAGTTACAAATTGTTTTCCAGAATAACTAGACAGCTGCATCAACAGTGCATCAATGTGCCTCTTTTTCAACAACCCTTATGACATTTGTTGTTTCCTCCCTCCCTTCCCCCCCAAACTTTACCAATCTGATGGGTATGTGGTGGAACCTCAGAGTTACTTTAATTTTCAATTTCTCTAATTATTAGTGATTTGTAATGTTTTCATATGGCTATGGAGAGCTAGGATTTCTCCTCTTGAGATTTATCTGTTCATATACTTTGACCATTTATTTATTGAGGAATAGTTCTCTTATAACAATGAATCAGTTCCTTTGCATTATTGGAAATCCAAACCTTAGCAGAGAAAGTTTCTGTGAATATTTTTTCTGGTTAGCCCTTCCTTCCTTCCGCCCTCTCTTCTCATCTTCCTCTCTTTTCTTCTTCTTGTCTTTCTTCTCACCCACTTTTCCTTCTTATAAAATTCATTTGGAAAAAACCCCAAAGATCTAGAATATCAAGTGAAATAATGAAAAGAAATATGGCTAAAAGGGGAAATAGTACTTCCAGACCCTCAACTATATTATAAAATAGTGGTTGTCAAAGCCATCTGGAATTGGTTAAAAATAGAGAGATAGAACAATGGAAAAGACTAGACAAGGGAGACTCAGAAATGAGGAAACTAAAAAACCCAATGTCTGTTAAAGTAGAAAACATAAATTACTTAGGCAACAATGATTTATTTGATCAAAACTGCTGGAAAACTGAAAGCATTCTTGAAGAAATTAAGCTTAGATCAACACCTTATTCCTTGCTACAAAGTGCATTCTAAATGCATACCTGACCTTAACATTAAAAATTAAACTATTTAAAAATTAGAAGAGAAATAGACAGTATATATCACAGTAATAATTCATCATCAATGTGGTCAAAGGATATGAACAGTTTTCAAAAGAAAAAATGAAAACTTCACAATCATTAAAGAATGCTTTAAATCAGTAATAATAAGAAAAATGAAGATCAAAACAACTCTGAAGTTTCACTTCACACCCTATAAATTGGCAAATATGACAAAAATGATAATAGTTGATATTGGAGGGGTTGGTTGTAGAATGATAGATACCATGACAAATATACTGTTGGTAGAGCTGTGAAATGATACATCCATTTTGGAAAGCACTTTGGAAATATTTAAATAATGTGACTAAAATGTCCATAACCTTTAAACCAGAGACTCCATGACTGGGTTCATACTTCAAAGAAGTCATCAACAAAAAGAAAGTCCTCATATATACCAAAATTTTTATTGTAATATTTTGTATGATAGCAAAGATTTGGAAAAGTAGATACCCATCAATTAGGGAATGGCTGCATCTTATATATCTGGAGAGCAGGGAAGTGTATGGTACCTTATAAGTATTAGAGAGAATAGAACCTGGAGGAGCAGATTTATAAGCTCCTTGAGAAGAGACACTTTTCATCTTTGAATATTCTGTGTCAAGTCCAGTATCTTGCCCATAAGAACTAAAGTATCCAAAAGATTGAATTAAATAGTTTTGCTAAAAGAAAAAAAGTCACTGAAGATGGCGGAGTAGAAACAGCACTTTCCTGGCACTCCTGCCCACACCACTTCCAAAACATAGAAAAGGGCACTCTGAACAAGTTCTGGAGCTCCAGAACCCACAAAATAACACAGGGAAGATAACCTCCTGCTGAGGACAGCCCAGCAGCCCAGCAGGGAGCAGCCAGTGCAGCACTCTGGGAGCCAAGCCCAGGTTCACTGAGTCAGAGGTTTTAGCCCCAGGGCAGCCAGATCAGCAGCCAGCTGGAGGGACTCCAGACCATCAGCAGCTGTGGCATTTGCAGAATTACCAACACATTGATGCCAATGACAAAGTGAGAGGTGAGTGTAGTATGGACTTTGGGACTGGCTGGGAGAGCTTGTTGGCCTCTTTCCCTGGGGGTGAGAAGCCACTGAGTAGATGCACAACTTCTGTTCCTGGCCTGCAGACTGTAGGGGGACCAGCGATCAGTCTTGGGGGGGGTAATCGCTCTTGCTTTAACCTTCTTGGATCTGGATTTTGGTCTGGGGTGGAGGTCTTGGAGTGTGTGAACAGCTTGCCAAAGCGTGTGGGGGCTTCAGAGAGGGCACCCAAGTAATACCTCCAGCAGCTGAGAGAACCCCACTGTTTAGGATAGAAGCTCCCCTGGCTGGTGGCAGAGTCCTACTGTGGCAACAAGTCAATTAATTGAGTAGCAACATGCCTAGGCAAAGGAAACAAAATAAACAGAAAAATGCAACATTAGACTCCTATTTTGGGGGCAAGGAGGATCAAAGCATGGAACAGGACGAGGATTGGGAGGTCAGAACTCCGGCACCAAAAGCCCCAGGTGAAAATACGAGTTGGTTACAGGCCATAGAGGACGGTAAGAAGGATCTTAAAAACCAAATAAGAGAAGTGGAGGAAAAATTGGGAAGAGAAATGAGAAAGATGCAAGAAAAGTATGAAATGAGAGTCAAGTTCCTGACTGAGGAAAATAACACCTTAAAAAATAGACTAACTTAAATGGCAAAAGAGGAAAGAAAAAAAAAACTATAGTCACTAAGCTGCCCTTGATGAATTAAAATCACCTGGTCCAGATGAACTATATAATTCTTGAAAACAAAAAGAATTGGTGAATGTGATTGATCTACCACTGTCTGTGATATTTGAAAAAAAAAAGATCATGGTGAATTATGCTAGTCCAGAAGTATTACAAATGTTATATGATTTTCAAAAAAGAAAGATAGTCTATGATGATGATGATGCCAGCTAACAATTATAAAATGCCTTACAATCTCTCAAGAAATGTTTATTTTGCACCTACTATGTGACAGGTACTGTGCTAAGTATTAGGGACATGAAGAAATTCAAAAGAGTCTCTATCCTCAAGGAGCTCACATTCTAATGGGGGAGACAATATGAAAATAACTATGTACTAACAAGCTATATACAGGATTAAAAGAAAATAATCAACAAAGAGAGGGTGCTATAACTAAGAGTGATAGGGAAAGGCTTCCAGGAGAGGAGGGGATTTCAGCTGGAACTTGAAGGAAGACAAGGAAACCCAGAGGAAGATATGAGGATGGGGAGCATTCCAAGCATGAAATATTCGAAGGCAGGAGATGGAATGTCTCACTTGGGAAACAACAAAGACACCAGTGTTACTGGATAGCTAAGAACCTGATGGGGGAGGGTAAGAAGAAGATTGGAAAGATATGAGTATGTGGAGGGGGATGGATTATGAATATCAAATAAATGATTTTATATTCGATCCTGGCAATGATAGGGAATCAGCCGATTTTACTAAGGGGTGGGAGGAGTGTGACAAGGCCAGGCCTCTGGTTTAGAAAGATCATTTTGGCCACTGGGTAGAGGGTGAATTGGAGTAAGGAGAGAATTCTGGCATCTCATTTCCCTTCTCCCCATTTTTTCTTGAGGTATCTGACATAATATTTACTTCATGCACAGTAATATTCTTAATTCAAAGAAAAATAGTCTGAAATGGAATTGGGTAGGGATGACAAATTCTTTCCCTTTGTTCAATCATTTAATATACAAAGCATGAGCCCTTTAGCTTATTTATTATATGTTGGCCCTGCTTAAAAATTTGTGATTGAGAATGAAAGGAGCTCTCTTTTCCTATTCTGTCCCTTATAGTTGAGAAGAATTTTCCCTGCCAATACTCATATATCCAGCATCATATGATTCTCTTTTTATGGTGGGAATGTGACGTGTTGCTACTATGGCAAGGTTTTACATCATGAGTCACAGGTGTGGGGACTTGGTTTAGTTTCAGGTTCTTCTCCTTTTACATTCTTTTGAACATCTCCCTAGTGGATCAGAGGAGCCTTGGGAGGGGTGTTAATTTGAATAGCCTGCCTCAGTCAGAAAGTGAATATATCGTAATCCTTCTCATTCTTTCCTCTGCATTGGCAGTATTGATTCCCCTGTCCTGGATCATCTTGAGTTTCTGATTTTTTAAACATTAAACCTCTTGGTTTTCCTTCTATCAAAAAACACTTCTCAGTCTCCTTAGCTAGCTTATCATCCACATCATGCGCTCCACCTGTGAGTCCTGCCCTAAGGTTATATCTTTTTTTGTCTGTCTGTCTGTCTCTGGGTGTCTCTATTTCCATCTCTGTCTCTCTGTCTTTGTCTTTCTATTTCTCTGTCTCTGTGTCTCTGTCTGTCTGGCCCTCTCTGTCTCTTGTCTCTGTCTCTTTCTGTGCCAGTTCATTAGCTCCCATGGTTTTCCTTATATATTCAAACTTAGTCTAACACCAAAAATTTTGTCCCATGCCACTAATTGCCTATTCTTGATGTCCAGGAAACATCTTAAATGCAATGTGCTTGGAATGAACTAATTATATTTCCCCCTAAAACATTTCTTCTTTCAAATTCTCCCTTTCTATTGAAGCTACTATTATCCTTCTAGCATCTCAAGTTCATAAGCTTGCCATGATTCTATACTACTCAATCCCTCGCATCTCACAGTTGCCAACTTTTGGTAATTTTGGCCCTTACATCTGCCTCCTTTGTGCTTACAGGGTTAATACTTTATTTCAGGTCCTAATCACCTCTTACCTATATTATTGTAATAATATCCTAATTAGTCTCCATACCTCACCCCACTAAATTTTCACTAAACCTATATCTGATCATGCAACTCTCCTGTTCAACCAGTTCCAATGGCTTCCTATGTCCTCTATGATAAAAAAATTCCTATGCTTAGCTTTTTAAATACCATACATAGCCTGGCCCTAAACTACATTTCCAGTCTCATTGGATATTCCCGCTCAATCTGTACTCTGTAATTCAGACAAAGTCAGCTTCTTTCTATTCTTCACATAAGATATATATATTTTTTTTAATTTCTAAGTCTTTTCCTGGGCCATTCCCAATAGCTGAAATATACTACCTCTTTATCACTAGTACCACTTTGTCACTTCTTTTTCCTCAAGAGTCCCTCAGATGAAATTCAGGTATCCTTTTTCTGTATAACATTTTTTCTAATCTCCACAAGTACAAGTACCCTCCCTTCTAAAGCTGTTTTGAACTACTTATGTACTTTATATGTAAACACGCATAAAATATGTATCTATATACATGGTGTTTCAAAAGTTTTAGTAAAAGCTTAAACTGAATTAAGACTCTTTGGGACAGATTGTATATAGATTGTAGGTATGGGTATGGTCACCTACTTATGTGTGTGTACACACACACACGTATACATATGTGTGTATGCACATATGTATTATATGTATACATATGTGTGTATGCACTATGTATTCATAGATATACAAATACAAACCTCTTATATATGTGTATTTATTAGTTTCATATTTATACTTTATATGCTTTTATATTTACTCATCCCCCTTTAAGATTATAAACTCATTGGGAGCAAGCGTTTTTAAAATTCTTTGTCCTTTTTTCTCCCAGAGACTAGCATGGTGAATGATACATAGTAGTCTCTTCACAAGGGTTAATTCATTGATTATTGCTACATGGGTAGGTGGTACATGATGACAAATTGAGGAATCTCAAGTATGTATCCTTGTATTTGAAGATAGAATACACTAGACAGCTGTAAAAATTTTAGTCTTCTATATTAAATGACAAATCCAAGGTCACAGAGTTGTTTACTAATATATCTATATCTATATATATCTACATATATATGTCTATATATATATACATATATCTATGTATCTATATCTGTATCTGTCTGTCTATCTATCTATCTAACTATATACATATATAGTAATAGATCACAGTTGTGTAGCATTTTAATGATAGAAAAGCAATTTCCTCTCAATCGTCGATGTAGTGCTAATGTTACTGCCCTCATTTTAGAGATGAAGAGATTGAGACTGAAAAAGAATGTGACTAACCCAAGATTACACAACTTATGTTAGAGCTAGGATTCATACTGACTCCTGAGCCTAAGCTCAGTATTTTTTTTTACTTCACTTGACTGCCTGCTAGCTTCTCAAGTTCATTTCAGAACTCAGTGAGTCAGTAATCATGGATGGAATACTTCAGTTTGGGATGTTTGAAGGACAAAATGGGCCTCTGTTTAGTCTTCCTTCTTTCATTCATGATAGTGTCTGACAGGCTCCCATTATGTGAATAAATCTACTACTTCATTGTCCCCAACGGCATGTTCCTAAAGTGTTGACCAACCTTTCTAAAAGCAACCAGAAAGCTTCCTGGCTTTAGCTGTGTGTGTGGGAAGGAACAGAGAAGGCAGGTATTGTTCAGAATGAGGAATGGAGAGACAGCACTTAGCCCAGTACATTCTACATGTTGTTAACAACAATACATCTGGAATATTGGCATTTTCAGAGGTCTCTGAGGCATAGAAGCCTTTCATCTGTATTCTATTTTCCACTGTTTTTCCAACCTGACTGATTTCACTCCCATTGCTTAATTTTTATCATTATCATTAGTTGTCAAATTTGGACAGAGAATGGGATCAGTACAGCAGTTTGTACAAGATGCTGTCTACTGTCAAAACCTTTTATGTCTTTATTATAGACATATAAAACCTTCTTCCTCCACTGAGCTATCAAAGGCATGCTATCTGTCAACATGTCATCTGGAACAAAGTGACAAAGTCTTCATTCTTGTCTAGCAACTTGAAAAGCTGTTTAATATTGAACAATCCACTCAGCCTGTATGCTTTGTTTAAAGATCTCATTTCCTCACTATATTTTAGTGTAACCCTTTCTCTTCTTCCTTGTATATGGACAGTCCAATATATTTCTCTAAGGATGGAGCACACGGCAAATGTGTGTTACTAATTACTTTTTTTCTTTTCTCCCCATTTGCAATTTAATTTCCTATTAATTTACTTCCTAGGCTCACTTTCAGTCACATCAGGCAGCATCATGAGTTGGGGAAGAGGGCTATAGGCTGATGGACGCTCAGAAATCATTATCTGCAGCCTTCCTTTTCCTATTTGTATTGATAGTAGAAAGGTGAAATGAAGCTTAGTCCCAGTTAAAATCATAAAAAATATTGGAGTCTCAATTAATCAAATCTCACTGTACATAAATACCTTGGAGTGCTTAGCAAAGTGAGATGTATCAATAGGCTGATAATTCCACTGAGGCTAACTCCATGGTATACATAGAGAACTCATGCAGAGTAAAACTTTTAGCTAATTGGAACCCTGGGTAGAGAAATGATTCTGGCTACCAGAATTTTCTAGATAATTAAAGGTTAAATCTTTTAAACACCAAGAGAGCAAGATATATGGAATGTTGCCTGTGCTAAGAGATGCCATTGCTTGTATAATGAACTATTATTTTATTATTGCTACAAGGAATGCTCTTTGGTTAAGTTTATATCCAGGAATGACAATGATGAGAAACCAAAAGGCATCAATAAGATTTATAAAAACAAAAAAACAAAAAATAAACAAACAAAAAACCCCTTTACAGTAGGATTCTTCCTAAAATTAATTACACAGATTTCTGTCTTTTAAATAAAATATACAGAATATAATTTAGCCTTTCCTTGATTTTTGGTGACTGGGAAGATCAGAAGTGGTGCTGGTTTTTTTGGTTTTTTTTTTTGGTGGTACTTTTGTTTTCAAGTTAAATAGTACTGGATGGATATGTGTTATAAGTCCCTGTGTTTGCTCTTTGGAGTTATTATAAGACATTACTTTCAATTTGTCTCCCTGTGATAGTCATTCCCCTAATGTACTGGTTCTACTTATAATCTGTTGTGTACTTGAAAACTCAGTGATCACATTATTAGAAATTTGTATAAAGTATAAGTAAATAGGCTCTGTTTTCTTTTTCTTTTAGTTTACATGATTCATTTCCACAAGATTTTGAGTTACAAATTTTCTCCCCATTTTCCCCTACCCACCACCCCAAAATAGTGATCCCACTGAATTTCCCCTTCTCCAATCTGCTCTCCCCCATATCTTCCCCCAACTCCCCTCCAACCTTCCAGTAGGACGCAATGGATCTCTATGCCCCAGTGCTGTATATCTTGTTTCCCAGTTAAATGTAAAATGATAATATATATGTATGTATGTATGTATATGTATGTATACATACACAAACATATATAACATTTGATTTTAAACCTTTGGATTCCAGATTTTTTCCCTACCTCCCTCATCGCCCACCCTTACTGGGAAGATAAGCAATTCAATATAGGTTGTACATGTGTAGCTATGCAAAACATTTCCATATTGGATATATTGTGAAAGACTGACTATATTTCCCTTCATCCTATCCCACCCTCCACTTGTTCTTTTCTCTACTTTGATCCTGTCCCTTTTCAAAAGTGGGTGCTTCCAACTTCCCTCCCCCCACTGCAGCCTGCCATCCCTTCCATCATTCCACCTCTCATCCCCTTTCCCCGAGCTCTTCTGTATGGTGAGATACCCTATATAGTGTGTATGTCATTCCCTCCCTAAGCCAAATTCATTGAGAATAAAGTTGACTCATTCCCTTTTGCCTTCCTGTTCTTCCCCTCCATTGTAATAGTTTTCCTTTGCCTCTTCTATATGAGATAATTTACTCCATTCTGTCTCTCCCCATCTCCTCTCATTATATTCCTCCCTCTCCTCTTAATTTCATCTTTTAAGTATCATCCCTTCCTATTCAACTGGTCCTGTATCCTCTGTCTATGTATATTTGTACACATATATGCACATACTCACATATGTATTCATATGCCCACATTCCCATATACCCTTTTATATAGACGAGTGTGTGTGTGTGTGTGTGTGTGTGTGTGTGTGTGTACATTTCTATTCCCTTCAACTATTCTTAAACTGAGAAAAGTTTCAAAAGTTACAATGATCGGGGCGGCTAGGTGGTTCAGTGAGTAGAGCGTTGGCCCTGGAGTCAGAAGGACCTGAGTTCGGATCTGACCTCAGACACTTAACGCACATACAAATAAAAAAGCATGTGACCTTGGGCAAGTTACTTAACCCCAATCGCCCTCCCCCCCCAAAGAAAAAGGCAAAAAAAGTTACAATGATCATATTTTCCATGTAGGAATGTAAGTAATTCAACTTTGATAAGTTTCTTATGATTTCTTTTCCCTGTTTACCTTCTCATCCTTCTCTTGCTTCTTGTATCTGATTGTCAAATTTTCTATTAACTATGGTTTTTTCATCAAGAATGCTTGAAAATCCTCTATTCCATTGAATGATCATATATTCCCCTGAAACATGATACCCAGTTTTGCTGAGTAGGTGATTTTTTGTTTTAATCCCAGCTCCTTTGACTTCCAGAATATCATATTCCAAACCCTTCCATCCCTCAGTGTAGAAGCTGCCAGATCCTGTGTTATCCTGATGGTGTTACCACAGAATTCAAATTGTTTCTTCCTGGCTGCTTGTAATATTTTCTCCTTGATCTGGCAACTACGGAACTTGGCTACAATATTCCTAGGAGTTTTCTTTTGGGGATCATTTTCAGGAGGTGATTGGTGGATTCTTTCAACCTCTATTTTGCCCTCTGGTTCTAAATCATCAAGACATTTTCCTTGAGAATTTCTTGGAGGATGATTTCTAGGTTCTTTTTTTTTTTTTTGATCATGGTTTTCAGGTAGTCTAATAAGTATTAAATTATTTCTCATGGATCTATTTTCCACATCAGTGGTTTTTTCAATGAGATATTTCACATTGCTTTCTCATTTTTTCATTTGTTTGGAACTGTTTAATACTATGTTGATTTCTCATAAAGTCACTATGTTCTATTTGTTCCAGTCTAATTCTGAAGGAATGATTCTCTTCACTGAGCTTTGGCAATTCATTTTCCATCTGGCATATTCAGCTTTTTAAGGCATTCTTCTCCTCATTGCCTTTTTGAGCCTCTTTTGCCATTTGAGTTAGTCTATTTTTTAAGGTGTTATTTTCTTCAGTCAGGTTTTTGAGTCTCATTTTATAATTTTCTTACATCATTTTCATTTCTCTTCCCAATTTTTCCTCCACTTTTCTTATTTGGTTTTCAAAATCCCTCTTAAGCTCTTTTATGGCCTGTAAGCAGCTTATTTTTTTTTCTTGGGAGCTTCTAGTGCAGGAGTTCTGACTTCATTGTCTTCCTCCTGTTCCATTCCCCGATCCTTTTTGTCCCCCCAAAAAGGAATCCAAAGTCGGATTTCTGTGCTTGCTTTGCTTCCTTTGCTTGCTCATGTTGCCTCTCAATTACTTGACTTTTTTTGACTTTACTTTTGAGCTTTTGCTACAGTAGATCTCTGCTACTAGAGTGGGGAGCTTTGTCCTAAATCTCTGGAGTTTTCTCAGCTGCTCCAGCTATTAAATGGGTTACTTCTCAGAAGCCTCCACATGCTCTGGCAAACTGGTCATGCATCCCAGGACCTCCACCCCAGACAGTGCTCCAGATCCAAGCAGGTTAAAACAAGAGCTATTACACCTCAGACTCATTGCTTGGTCCCCCTACAATCTGCAGGTCAGGAGATCTGAAGCAGCCATGTGCTTGTGCTGCTGGGCCTCAGCCACTTCTTGTCCCAGGGGCAAACGCCTGATCTCACTCCTTAATTCCCATGTCCCAAAGTCCACACTGCACTGACCTCTCACTTTGTCCTTAGCATCTATTGGTTGATAATTCTGGAAACTACCATTGCTGCTGGTGATCTGAAGTCCCTCCTATGGGTGGCTGGTTGTGGCTGCCCTGAGGTTAAAACCTTGGTCTCACTTGGGGTTGGGCTCAGCTCCCAGAGACTGCACTGGCTATTTATTGCCAGCCTGCCAGGTTATTTTCAGTAGGAGGTTAACTTCTCTGTGTTATTTTGTGGGTTCCGTAGCTCCAAAGTTTGTTTAGAGTCATTTTTTTACATGAATTGGAGGAGGTGGGAGTGAGAGCCCTGAGGAAGTCCTGTTTCTACTCCATCATCCTGACAGCCCCTAAATAGGCTCTGAGTAAGTCCTGAGGGAACTCCCTATGAATTAGGTTCTTGAACTTTAATCTGTGTTAAAGGGAAAGAAAGTTTTTTTTTTTTGTTTGTTTGCACTTTATAGCCCATGACTATTTCATCTAACCTAGTTCAAATCATGAATCTTTGAAGTCCTGAATTAGTCCTGGCCCAGAACATTTAGCAGTGTTAGGAAGATTGGATTGTGGTGAATCTGTGGTTGAAGTGGACAAAGAATAAAAAGGGGTGGAAATGGTGGTGATTTGATGGCTAGTATCAGAGTCTTGTTTTTAGGTTTATATGGGATACCCCTCCCCTTCCCCTTCCCTCTATTCATTTGTAGGATTAACTTGATAAGAACCACAGGAGCTTTACAGACATGATAAAAATATTGTAAATATTAGCATTCATTAGCAGTTTTAGAAAATCTAAATGGCCATCATAGGGAAAATAAATTGTATTTGTGAATTTAGTAACTGGAGATAGAAATTATGGATGAAATTGATAGGGGAAATATGTATTCAGTCACCAGACAGAAAGGAGAAAGTTTTTCCACTGGAAAGTCTCTATGCCAATCAAATCACTTTTCAAGGTCAAAAACCCTTGCTATAACCTACCAACACCTACTATGTGTCCACTCCTTTGTCCTTTGGGTGACCCACAGCTTTAATTACTGGTACTCTGTGGGTTGTGATGGTCTTTAGTGTTAGCTCATTAGTACATGTATCTTGAGAAGACACTAAAATGACTAGAATTATGTTAGAAAACAAGAGGCTGGATTGCATTTGGAAAATGTGTAGCATTTTTAATGATTCCAAGCTTTAAATTGTATAACCTTTAATGTCTTTATTTAATTTAAACCTTAAATATCAACATCCTTGTGATGATATTGTATGGTTTTGAGTTGACACATATATTGATAAATATGCTGTGAATGGGGAAATACTGCATAAGAGGAAGTAAGGTGTTATGGGATCATATTAGGTAGAAATGGCTTTAGGCTGGGTATCAGAGAGAAATGCAAAGTAGAGATAACATTTAAGTTGGCCTTCAAAGATAGGAAATATGTGAATAGGTAATATAACGAGTGGTTGAGAAGTAAGGGAGAATGCATGTAGAAGGAAGAAATGTACAGAGATTTTTAAAAAATGGAAAAGGTAAATAATTCAAACTAGGTTACTAACTTCTCCCCTCTTCCAAATGTCTGCTTTTATACCAAAACAAAGAAAGGGTTACAGATAACTTTGCTAAAACTACAAAGTAGCCAGATATAGACTAGTTTCAGTACTCTGGAAACTCCATCATTTTACTCTATTTTGTGTTATCAGCACAAAATACAAGTTAGAGTTGGAAATTCCATATAGACCTCTCCCTAAAATTACTCAGTTATTTTATGTGAACAGCATGAAATAAGAGAGTTAGGCCTGATGCGCTTAGATCTATAAGAACAATGTTGTCAATGGGATAGATAAGTATTACCTCAAAACATATCATAATGGTGGAAATTTTGTGACTTTACAAGGAAAGTTTGTTTATAATGTTTTATTGATGTATTTATTATTATTATTATTATTATTATTTTGCTTTTTGGAGGGGGGAAGGTAGGGCATTTGGAGCGAAGGGACTTGCCCAATGTCACACAGCTAGTTTTGTATTAAGTGTCTGAGGTTTGATTTGAACTCAGGTCCTCCTGACTCCAGGGTTGGTGCTCTATTCACTGCGCCACCTAGCCACCCTGATGTACTTATTTTAACATAATATTTGTTGGTGACAACATTAGTTAAGGCATATCTGTTATGTGAGACATTAATTTGAACAATTTTGACTAACAAGTTAAATTATTTAGGCCAAGAAATATATCCTCAATTTTACTGTATATATTGATCAAATTAATTAGATAAAAGACAACTGAATTTGTAGTCAGAGGACCTGGGTTTTACTCTTGTCTTTGCTACAGAGGTAGAACCACTTAGTCTCTCTTAGACAAGGTTTTCTCAAGGTATAGCTTGTATTAGATCAGGGACTCCCATTTCATGGTTCATTAACATTTTAGGGGTTCAAGATAATAATCCAAAATTATTTAATGTCATGTTAAGCAGTAAATAATTGCCCAGTTGTGTTACAAATATATATTTTCCTCAGTGACAACAAGCACATACATATTAAAATATTCTAGATTTGTCTCTGCAACAATTCAAAACCACAATAATATTGTGCACAATTATTTTTGTGTATGTGTAGCAATTATATCCAACTTTGGCTGCTTCTAAGTGTAATTTTTCTTGTAGTTTCTCAATTTGTCATAAAATTGTTTCCAAACTACTACAAGGTTTCAACATTCATGTGCAAACTGATCCCTAGTTCATAATCAGATGCATCCACATACTTAATAAATACTAGCCCAGGGTAGATCTTTCATTCTTTTCTAAGACCCTATAATCACACCTCTTCATGTAATTATATGACAAAGAAACTACAAACATTTGCATTCCTGCATCACAGGTCCTAAGTTGTTTTAAAACCACAATTGCTGGACATACCTTTTCGTGCCCATTATCATGAGTCTTGAATTTGATCTCATCTAAAGGTTGCCATTCACTCTGTGTGGACACAGCTTTTTTATACAGATGTGTATAAAAGAGAGGAATCTAACTTACAGGACAAAACTCCCTAGGCCAAACCAGATCAAAATATTACTAGGAAATATTTAACAAAATGAATAAAAACACAATACAATATAAATAATGTTAATTTATGGTTTTAAGTCAATATCTGGTTCACAGGTATCCATTTATATTTCAGTTTGACAACATTGGTCTCCATCATGCCAAAAAAAACCCTGATAAAAATGGAAAAATTCAGCTAAAAATAGTTTGATGTGATGTTAAGCGTCCAAATATTTGGCAAAGCCCTTGTGAAAAATTGAGTAAATGCAGGTACAATGGAAATTTAATATTATAGAGCTATAACCTCAGAATAGTGACATTTCCCCAGTATTGTTGCTATATCTCTTGACTAGATACATCCTCTGTTACTTATCTTCTTTCCTGTCTGAAGCTTTATTTATATATATATTTCCAATTTGGAATGCTTATTGCAAAATACGTGTCTCCTAGTAACAAATTTAATTAAGCACACTGAGTGTTAACTAATGTTTCAGTCAGATAATGATTCTTTAGTTTCCCTATAATTTCATTATAATTTCATAATTGAAGAATTGTTCACAACATTTGGAGAAGTAATATTTCTTTTTACTTTTTGCTTTACCATAAAAGTCTGAAAGAGATGGATCATTTTATAAGGTCAGAATGTACAACTCCCAGTTTTGTATCCTTTATTATCTGGATATTTGTAAATAATCAATTTAATTCATCACTTTTATTGGCATGTAATTGGGCAAAAATATTTCTTTCCTTTCTTTTATTTCCTATACATTATTGTATTCCCCCTCCCCCCACCATTTTTGATATAGGTAACTTATTTTTACCTATCTTTTTGACCAGGTAAACTAACAGTTTTAATATTTTATTAGTTCAAAAAATTCAAAATTTCATTTAATGTAAATTATTTCATTTTCTTTATCTATTCTTTGAGTTTTTGGAATTTCTATTTTAGTCTCAGTTCTATCCTTTCTTTTCCACCAGATTTCCCCCTCTGCCATGCCCACTTTCACTAGTCCTGAATTTCTTCCCATCTAATGGTGGCTTCCCTACTTCTACCACTATTCTCATATCTCCCCCATACTAAAAATAAAAATGACTCATTCAATCCAGCTATCTTTCTAGTTATCACTCCTTCCCTCCAGCTAAATTGACTGAGAAGGTTGCCTACAATCGGTGCCTGCACATCATTTCTTGTTTAACAAATGCTTTATTAACTTCTGGTTTACATCATTCATTTCCACCAGATTTTGAGTTACAATTTTTTCTCCATTTTTCCCTACCCACCACCCCAGAATAGCAGTTCCACTAGATATGCCCTCATCCAATCTGCTCTCTCCTATATCTTCTCCCATACCCCTTTTGGCTTTGCCATTAGGGCAAGGTGAATCTCTGAGCCCCAATGCCTGAACATCTTATCTCCCAATTACATGAAGAATAGTATTAATAATAGTATTTATGTGCATTTGAAACATTTAATTTTAAGACTTCGAATTTCACATCCATTCTCTTCCTCCCTTGTCACCCACTCCCTCTGGGAAGATAAGCAATTCAGTATGTGTTGTACATGTATAGCTATGCAAAACATTACCATAGTAGATATATTGTAAAAGATTGCTTATATTTCCCTCCCATCCATCCCACCCCCCACCTGGTCCATTCCCTACTTTGATCCTGTCCTTCTTCGAAAGTGGGTACTTCCAACCTCCCCTCCCCCCAGAATGCCCTCCCATCCATCATCCCCCCCTCTCATCTCCCTTCCCCCTACTCTCCTGCAGGGTGAGATATCCCATTTAGTATGTATGTGATTCTTTCCCTGAGCCAAATTCAATGAGAATAGGGTTTTGCCTTTTTGCCTTCCTGTTCTTCCCCTCCCCTGCAACTACTTCCCCTTGCCTGTTCTACATGAGATAGTTTACCCTACCCTGTATCTCTCCATCTCCTCTTGCCACTTTCCTCTCTCACCTCTTAACTTCACCCCTTAAGTATCATCCCTTCCCACCAAATTCAACCTGTGCCCTCTTTCCATGTATACCTGTAAACATATATACACACATTCACATATGTATTCATATGTCCATATACCCTTCTTCAATTGTTTTCATAATGAGAAAGGTTTCATCAGACACAGTTATTGTTTTTCCATGTAGGAATGTTAATAGTTCAACTTTGATAAGTTCCTTTTGGTTTTTTTTTTCCCTGATTACCTTCTCAAGCCTCTCTTGCTTCTTGTGTCTGAATGTCAATTTTCTATTCAACTCTGGTTTTCTCCTCAAGAATGCTTGAAAGTCCTCTATTCCACTGAATGACCATATTTTCCCCTGAAACAAGATACTCAGTTTTGCTGGGTAGGTGACCCTTGGGTTCAGTCCCAGTTCTTTTGCCCTCTGGAATATCATATTCCATGCCCTTCTATCCCTCAGTGTAGAAGCTGCCAGGTCCTGGGCTATTCTGATTGTGTTTCCACAATATTGAAATTGGTTCTTCCTGGCTGCTTGTAGTATTTTCTCCTTGATCTGGGGATTCTGGAACCTGGCTATAATATTCCTGGGAGTTTTCTTTTTGGGATCTTTTTCAGGAGGTGATCAGTGGATTCTTTCAACCTCTATTTTGCCCTCTGGATCTAAAACATCAGGGCAATTTTCCTTGAGAATTTCTTGAAGGGTGATTTCTAGGTTCTTTCTTTGATCATGGCTTTCAGGTAGTCCAATAATTTTTAAATTGTCTCTCCTGGATCTATTTTCCAGGTCAGTGGTTTTTCCCATGAGATATTTCTCATTGCCTTCTATTCTTTCATTTGTTTGAATCTGTTTAACAGCATCTTGATTTCTCATAAAGTCACTAGCTTCCATTTGCTCCAGTCTAACTCTGAAGGAATGAATCTCCTCAGTGAGCTTTTGAGATTCTTTTTCCATCTGGCAAATTCGACTTTTTAAGGCATTCTTCTCCTCATTGCCTTTCTGAGCCTCTTTTGCCATTTGAGTTAGTCTATTTTTTAAGGTGTTGTTTTCCTCAGTCAGGCTGTTGACTGTCATTTCATACTTTTCTTGCATCTTTCTCATTTCTCTTCCCAATTTTCCCCCACTTCTCTTATCTGCTTCTTAAGGTCCCCTATGGCCTGTAGCCAGCTTGTATTTTTGTTTGGGGCTTTTGGTGCAGGTGTTCTGACTTCACATTCCTCCTTCATGCTTTGATTCTCTTTGCCCCTAAAATAGGAGTCCAATGTTGAATTTTTCTGTTTATTTCATTTCTTTTGCCTAGGCATGTTGCCACTTAATTACTTGATTTTGGGGCTTGTTGTCACAGTAGGACTCTGCCACCAGACAGGAGAGCTTCCGTCCAGAACGTCAGGGTGTTCACAACTTCTGGAGGTTGGGTGGCCTCTGTAAAGTCTCCACATGGTCTAGCAAGCTGTATACCCACCCCAAACCTCCACCCCAGACCACAATCCAGATCCAAGCAGGTTAAACCAAGAGTGATTCACCCCCCAGACTGATTGCTGGATCTCTCTAAGTTTCGCAGACCAGGAGCTGGAGCTGCCACTGATGCTGCAAAATGGCCTCTGTGCAGTGTTTCCTCAGCAGCTTTTAGCCCCCAGGGGAAGAAGCCAACGCTTCCCCAAATACTGGTCCCAAAGTCAATAGGGCACTAACCTCTCACTTTGTCCTAGGCATATCTGTGCTGATAGTTCTGGAATCTCCAAAGCTGCTGGTGTTCTGGGGTCCCTCCAGCTGGCTGCTGGCATGGCCACCCTGGGGCTAAAACTATGGCTCACACTGGCCTGGGCTCAGCCTCCAGAGTGCTGCGCTGTCTGTTCCCAGAGTGCTGCGCTGGCCGCTCCCTGCAGGGCTGCTGGGCTGTCCTCAGCAGGAGGTTAGCTTCTCTGTGTCGTTCTGTGGGTGCTGGGGCTCCAGATGTTGTTCAGATTCCCCTTTCACATTGTTTGGAGGTGGTGTGGGGCAGAGCACCTTGGAAGTGCTGTTTCTACTCCACCCCACATAATTTCTTTTACTATCTTTTTAACTCTCTGCAGTATGGCTCCTTAGTCCAACATTCAAATAAAATTCTGTCTCCCATCTTAACAATGAGCTCTTAATCAGCATATGTATTTTCTCTGCCGCCCCGCCCCCCCCCCCCACCGCCTGCCCCGCTATTCTCATCCTTCTTTATCCCTCTATACACTTTGACACTATTTATTATTTTCTTCTTGTTATTTTTTATGACCCTGATTTCTCCTGGTTCTCATCCTATGAGTCTGAAGACTCCTCTGTCTACTTTTTTGTTAGATTTGTTCATTTCTTAAAGGGGAATGCACAAATTCCTTCTTTTGACATGTATTTCCGCTTGTGATTTAATTTTTCATTCAACTATTCCATTCAGTTGCTATGCTATTCATTATATACATATTAAGTATATATTTTATTTCATTATGTATACTTTCTTTAAGCATAATGTAGTGTAGCCTTCTCACCTGCAATTCAGGGGAAGAGACTTAAGGGGCCACAGGGCTAGTTTCCAGGAATTAATTATGTAGTCCCCATGAAATGTAGTTTGCATCATGAAGGATTATCGTCTGGAAGAAAATGAGATCTTGCAATTGAGTAATGAGGCTCATATCTAAAAGGCATGGGAGGGGAAAAGTAGCTGAGGCTGCAGAGATAGACGGAAGAGGGCAGAGGCTTTTTCAAATGGAGTCAAATACAACCTATCTCCCACTGGTATGGTTCAAATAATCATATCAATGTGGAAGAAAATTCTGAGCAAATGTGGACTTCTCATTTCTATCCCAGAGCTTGACAATGAAGACAAGAGGTTGAGAGGACTTCTTTCTCTTCTTTCCCCTCTCCATTCTTCCCCACTCTGTCTTTTCTCACTCCTTCCTTCCAGATAAAGATTTAAACCTGGAGCCTTTTTTCCCACTTTACACTGATCTTTGTGTGTGATTAGTTTTTTTTTTTGCTTCTATTTTTTGTTTTATTAAACTTGATTCACATAGGCAAAAGAGTTTGTTTTGCATTGTCTTGTTAATATGACTTAAAATGTTGCCTAAGCTTGCAAAGGGAGTGGTTTTAGTTGATTTTATATTTCATAGCCTATATGTTATAACCCATTATCCTGTCTTGGTTGTCAAAGAGACCACAATATTGAGTTGATGCTGATTCATTTTTTTTTTTTTTTTGCGATTTTTGGAGGGCAATTGGGGTTAAGTAACTTGCCCAAGGTCACACGGCTAGGTTTTTGTTTTGTGTGTGTGTTAAGTGTCTGAGGCTGGATCTGAACTCAGGACCTTCTGACTCCAGTGCCGATGCTCTACTCACTGCACCACCTAGCTGCCCCTGTTGATTCATTTTTAATCTTTTTAACAACCCCTAAAGCTCTCACTAAGCAGAGATCTTCAAATGGCAATTGGAACACATTCTTTCACTTTTTCCTGATTCATGTCTTATAAACTTCGTATAATTATTGGAGTTCACCAAGAGATCACAAAGTTTAGGTTGAAAGAGTTATACCAATTCCCCCCTTCCAGATGCTAGAGAAGGGCTTGAAAATGTGAGGGAGGTTTGGGAGGTGCTTATGAGGAAAGAATCTGCCCCAGCTGTTAACAACAGGCTGAGTTGGAGTGATTTCAGCTTCCTCCTCCTTTATGACTGGGGAAGGGCAAGGTGAATACAGACCTGCTTTCCATCGTGTACCCTAGAATTAGTCTCAGACTCAGTCATTTTTCAGTTTTGTCTGATTCTTTATGACCCCACATGGAGTTTTCTTGGCAAAGATACTGAAGTGGTTTGCCATTTCCTCCTCTAGCTCATTTTACAGCTGAAGAAACTTAGGCAAATAGGGTTAAATGATTTGCCCAGAGTCACACTTCTAGTAAGTGTCTAAAGTCAGATTTAAATTCTATCCACTGTACTACCTAGCTAGCCCAAGAGGTGGTCAAGACCTGCTTGGCTCTTTTACCTATGTCAGTTTTTTATTGTTGACATGTCTGAGTTGACAATTGCTTCCTTTGCTTTTTAAAAATTATCTGGATAACTGGGGGGTGGAGCCAAGATGGCGGAGTAGAAACAGCATTTCCAATGTGCTCTGCCCCACACAAATTTCAAACAATGTGAAAGGGGACTCCAAACAACTTCTGGAGCCACAGCACCCACAGAACGGCACAAAGAAGCTAACCTCCTGCTGAGGACAGCCCAGCAGCCCTGCAGGGAGTGGCCAGCGCATCGCTCTGAGAGCAGGCAGCACAGGGCTCTGAGAGCAGGCAGCACAGCACACTGGGAACCATCATTTGCCAGATGGAAAAAGAATCTCAAAAGCTCACTGAGGAGATTCATTCCTTCAGAGTTAGACTGCAGCAAATGGAAGCTAGTGATTTTATGAGAAATCAAGATACTGTTAAACAGATCCAAACAAATGAAAGAATAGAAGGCAATGTGAAATATCTCATGGGAAAAACCATTGACCTGGAAAATAGATCCAGGAGAGATAATTTAAAAATTATTGGACTACCTGAAAGTCACGATCAAAGATAGAACCTAGAAATCATCCTTAAAGAAATTCTCAAGGAAAATTGCCCTGATGTTTTAGACCCAGAGGGGGAAATAGAGGTTGAAAGAATCCAGAGATCACCTCCTGAAAAAGATCCCAAAAAGAAAACTCCTAGGAATATTATAGCCAGGCTCCAGAACACCCAGATCAAGGAGAAAATTCTACAAGCAGCCACAAGAAACAATTTCAATATTGTGGAAACACAATCAGAATAGCCCAGGACCTGGCAGCTTCTACACTGAGGGATTGAAGGGCATGGAATATAATATTCCAGAGGGCAAAAGAGCTGGGATTGAAGCCAAGGGTCACCTACCCAGCAAAACTGAGTACCTTGTTTCAAGGGAAAATATGGTCATTCAGTGGAATAGAAGAGTTTCAAGCATTCTTGATGAAAAAACCAGAGTTGAATAGAAAATTTGACATTCAGATGCAAGAAGCAAGAGATGCTTGAGAAGGTAATAAAGGAAAAGAAGTCAAAAGGAACTTATCAAAGTTGGACTATTTACATTCCTATATGGAAAAACAATAACTGTGTTTGATGAAACCTTTTTCATTATGAAAATAATTGAAGAAGGGTTCATGGCATATGTTCACAGGTATACATGGATAGAGGGCACAGGTTGAATTTGATGGGAAGGCATGATTCTTTTTTTTTTTGGAGGGCAATTGGGGTTGGGTGACTTGCCCATGTTCACATGGCTGGGTTTTTGTTTGTGTGTTGGGTGTCTGGGGCCGGATCCGAACTCAGGTCCTTCTGGCTCCGGGGCCGGTGCTCTGCTCACTGCACCACCTAGCCGCCCCAAGGAAGGGATGAAGTGAAGAGGTGAGAGAGGAAAGTGGCAAGAGGAGATGGAGAGATACAGGGTAGGGTAAACTATCTCATGTAGAACAGGCAAGGGGAAATAGTTGCAGGGGAGGGGAAGAACAGGAAGGCAAAAAGGCAAAAGCATATTCTCATTGAAGTTGGCTCAAGGAGAGAATCACATACATAACTAAATGGAATATCTTACCCTCACTCTCCTGAGTAGGGGAAAGGGGGATGAGAGGGGGGATGCTGGAGGGGAGGGCATTCTGGGGGGAGGGGAGGTTGGAAGTACCCACTATCAAAGAGGGACAGGATCAAAGTAGGGAATGGACCAGGTGGGAGGTGAGATGGGTGGGAGAGAAATATAAGCAGTCTTTTACAATATATCTACTATGGTAATGTTTTGCATAGCTATACATGTACAACACATACTGAATTGCTTATCTTCTCAGAGGGAGTGGGTGACAGGGGAGAAGGAATGGATCTGAAAATTGAAGTTTTAAAATTAAATTTTTCATAAGATGTCCAGGCAGTGGGGCTCAGAGATTCACCTTGCCCTAATGGCAAAGTCGAAGGGGGTATGGGAGAAGATATGGGAGAGAGCAGATTGGATGAGGGGATATCTAGTGGGACTACTATTCTGGGGTGGTGGGTAGGGAAAAATGGGGGAAAAATGTAACTCATAATCTGGTGGAAATGAATGATGTAAACCAGAAGTTAATAAAGCATTTGTTTAATTAAAAAAATTATCTGTATGTGTACAGCCATATCATATTGCATGCCATCTTGGGGAGGGAGTATTATGGAGAGGGAGAAAATTTAAAACTTATGTAAGTGAATGTTGAAAACTAAAAAGAAATAAATTAATATATTTTTAAAAGAAAAAAACTCATTGGAAGTGTAATAATTTGTTATCCAGCACACCACTTTAACTCTGTGTAAACTTTTATATTTTAAGTGTGTTTGTTATAATCAAATACTGTTAGATTCTGATTTCTAATCCATTATCCACCTTCATTTTATGGGAGTGTTCATCTTATTTACATTCAGTATAATTACTGTTAATTCTATATTTCTTTCTACCATATCTTCTTATACTTTTCTTTCTTTCCCTACTTTTTTTTTTAAAGAAATTGGGGTTAAGTAACTTGCTCAAGGTTACACGGCTAGTCATTATTATTATTTATGCGTGGGTGCTCATTTTCTGAGGCCGGATCTGATCTCCGGTCATCCCAACTCCGAGGCGGACGCTCTTACTCACTGCGCCTCCTAGCCGCCCCCTTTAGGGCAATTGGGGTTAAGTAACTTGCCCAAGGTTACACGGCTAGGTTTTTTTTGTTTGTATGGATTAAGTGTCGGAGGCCGGCTCCGAACTCAGGTCCTTCTGATTCCAGGGCCAGCGCTCTATTCACTGCGACACCTAGCCGCCCCTTCTCCATACCTTCTTTAGGTATGACATATCCTTCTTTACGAAGTCATGTGGTGGAGGAGTAGAAGGAGACTACAAGTAGTCTATAAATGAAGTTGTCTGTATAGACACTTCTCTTATTCTCTTCATTAATCCCAGATTTCAATTTCTGGTTCATGTACTTTCTCTCTATTTAATGACCCTTTATGATCAACCCTCTGGTGCTGAAGTTTTATTTTTTTAGTAAGTGGTTATTCCCTCTCCTCTTCTATTATCTCTCTCTAATACTTCCCTCCTCTTTCCCTGCCCCTGCCTGTATTGTTGTTGAGATTAGTATATATTTATACTAAATTTTTGTATGCATGTGTGTATGGTTTCAGTCTTCCTTTACCTGTTTTCAAAAGGGTGAGGTTGTAAGATCTCAGGTCCTCTCATTCCTTTCTTCCATACTACTTTCTCCATACTCCCTTCCTTATTCATTTATATACAATATCAAGCTGCTTCTTCTACTTCTTCCTTGTTTCCTCTATAACATAATTCCTTTCCCCTTTCCTTTTCTTCCTTCTCTTAAAATAAACTGAATAAAATAAAGGCACAGGACATCCACACTTTATGATTATTTTATTTAATCTTCTCTGGAATCTTAAGGATATTAAGATTCCAGAGGGACACTTACACCTTCTCCTTCCATTAGGCTATATGAAGTCCAGGGTCCAGGAAAGCCATGATTCCCAGGGGAGTATCAGACTAGAAGGATGTTTATCTGCTACTCCCTAAATATTACTTCTCTAGATATAATTTTTGGGTTCAGAATAAATTCCACTTCTTTAATTGCTCCCAAGGGTTTGGGGTAGCTCACCAGCTTAAGCTTTACCCAGTAAATGCTGGTTGTACAAAAATAATTAGCAATCTCTTTATCAAAGAAAGCAGCAAATAGACATTGGAAAAGTTCTACAGAGGACAATAAAGGAATATAGGAACAAATGAGTTCTTTAGCTGAAAGTGAAATTAAATGTTAAGTTAGCCAAGGAGAGAGGGAACAGTCTCCTCAGAATAATCTTCTCTTCAGGACCACAGCTACTATAAATCAAAGGACATTATGGGGATTAGCTTCTGCACATGTCTATAGCTCTGAGGATTCCCAATAGTTACTTAAAAATTTACATTTACTTTTCTCATGGCCATCTCAAGAGATGTCCTATTCCAAGCCTTGTCTCCAATTTTTCTGTGGACATTACACAGGGTCATATTTAGCCTTCTTTCAGTCAATCAGTAGTCACTTCTCCCTTTGAAGTTTGTCAGGGAAAAAGCATACTGTCTACCAAGTGCTAGATGCTTTAAAATATGACCTTATTTTATCCTCATAATAACCCTGTGAGGTAAGTACTATTATTATCCCCACTTTACAGTTGAGGAAATTGAGGAAAAAATTAAATCACTTATCTGGGATCACACAGCTAGTAAGTGTCAGAGTCTGGACTTGAACTCAGGTCTTCTTGATTCCAAACCAGAGTTCTATCCACTATGCCACTATTGATTTCTTTGACTATACAGCACAAAGGATGACAGAGAGAGAGAGAGAGAGAGAGAGAGAGAGAGAGAGAGAGAGAGAGAGAGAGATGGGAGCACTTAAAAGTGGACAACTATAAACTTTTCATTTTCATTTGACCCTTTCCAGTTCCTCAAATTTATTTACCTTTCCAGATTTTCTTGACTCCTATGTTTGTATTTCAAAACTTCTGCTCAGTTTCAATTTTTTTCATCAGAAATACTCAACAATCTTTTCCTTTACTAAAGTTCCATTCCCACTACTACCCCTGCAAGATTATCCTTAAGTTTTTCTTTTTTTTCTGGGTAATGTTTTTCTTTGTAAACTTTTGTCATTTGCCTTTTGGAATATTATATTTTATCTTCATTTTAGTTTATCTTCTTTAGAGTAAATAGTAGCTACTAAGTCTTTTGTGACCTTGCTCTTTAGTACTTGAATTCTAACTTTATGGCTACCTAGAATACTTTTTCCCTTTGATTTGGAGACTCTTGATATTGCCTATAACATTCCTAGGTGTTTTAAGTTTGGGGTTTCTTTCAAGCCTGTGATTTTAACAGATCTGGGAAGTTGTGTTTTTTTTTTTTATAGAGTATACAGGCATTATTTTAGTCATGAATTTCTGATAACTTTGTTATGATTTGGTTTTATTATTCTTAAATTATGTCTCCTCAAATTGTTTTACTTGGTCAGTTATTTTGATTGTATATGTCTTACATTGTTTTATATTCCTGCAATCTTGTGAATTTGTTCTAATATACTTCATTGTCTCCTCAAGTCATTGAATTCTGTTTGCTCTGTTTTATTTTATCAGGGTGTCTATCATTTGGGCAAGACATAATATATTCTCTTCAAAAACTATTTATCCTCCTTTTATTTTTCCCCCTTCTGGACTCCCATTTAATTTTCATCTCTTGCTTCATTTCGTTTCTCCCAATTATTCTTGTAGTCCTTGTAGCAAAAGCATTTCCCCCTCTGAGACATTTATTGTACAGCTATAATCTTTCAAGGAAGGATATTTTGTATTTGTATAGCTGGCTCTTTAGCAAGGAGCCTGACACATCATAACTGTTTAATAAATGCTTATTGATTGATTATGTCTTGCACTTCTCATCTCATAATAATTATTCATTATATTTGGTTCCTTCTTCTACTTACATTTTCAACCTCAATTCCTAGAGTGAGATTTTTTTAGTTCTGGCCAGTCCCCTCAGGTACTTTTGGATGTTTGTGTAGCTCTTATTTCATTCCATTCTGTCTGTAGTCTGGAGGTTTCTGTCCATTGCTGATCTGTTTGGAGTGCCTGGTATACCTTTGCCTCAGTCCCTGGCTTCTATCTTAGTCTCTGGGCTATAGACTTGAGATTTCAATAATAGGTGGTCTCTTCCTCCTTTTCTTTGCACTATTTCCAATTGAGTATTGGTTCCACCCTCTGCACTTTGGAACAATTGTTCCATAGGTAAAAAACAGCTTTCATTTTTTTTTCCTTTTTTCCTTTCTTACTCTGTCTTCTTGTACTCACTGAGATAAGGCTCCCTTCCAATGACATAACTTCTCAGGTCACTTATTTGTTTCACATTTACTGATAAACTCTGTATATATATCTTTATACATTTGTTGTTTTTGTTGTTCAGTCATGTCTGACTCTTTGTGACCCCATGGACGGTAGCATAATAGGTCCTTCTATCCTCTACAATCTCTTGAAGTCCATCCAAGTTTTATGCTCATTACTTCCAAGATGCTGTCTATGCACCTCACCCTCTGCCATCCTCTTTTCCTTTTGTCTTCAATATTTCCCAACATAAGGGTATTTTCCAATGAGTCATGTCTTTTCATTATGTAAAGTATTTAAGCTTCAGCTTCAGTTGATCTTCCAATGAATAATCTGAATTAATTTCTATCAGTATTGACTGGTTTGATCTCCTTGCTCTCCCAGGAACTCTCCAAAATCTCCAGCACCACAATTAAAAGCATTGATTCTATTGCTTTCCTTAGTTCAACTCTCACAGCTGTACATGCATATATACATACATACAGCTGGAAAATCCATAGCTTTGACCATATGGACCTTAGTCAGCAAGGTGATGTCTCTGCTTTTTAGTATGCTATCCAGATTTTTTCCAAGGAGGAAGTATCTTAATTTCATGGTTATAGTCGCCATGGTTATAGTCACCATCTTTGAACCCAATAAAATTTGCCACTGCTTCCATTTTTTTTTCTCACTCAATTTGCCAGCAAGTGATGGGACAAGTTATAATGATCTTAGGTATTTTTTTCATGTTAAGCTTAAAGTGAACTTTTACACTCTTCTCTTTCACCCTCATCAAGAAACTTCTAAGGGGCGGCTAGGTGGCGCAGTGAATAGAGCGCCAGCCCTGGAGTCAGAAGGACCTGAGTTCAGAGCCGGCCTCTGACACTTAATCCACACAAACAAACAAACAAACAAACAAACAAAAATACCTAGCCCTGTAACCTTGGGCAAGTTACTTAACCCCAATTGCCCTAAAGGGGCGGCTAGGTGGAGCAGTGAGTAAGCGCGTCGGCCTCGGAGTTGGGATGACCTGAGATCAGATCTGGCCTCAGAAAATGAGCACCCACGCATAAATAATGACTAGCCGTGTAACCTTGAGCAAGTTACTTAACCCCAATTGCTTTTAAAAAATTTAAAAAAAAAAGAAACTTCTAAATTCCTCTTTACTTTCTGCCACCAGAGTGGTATTGTCTACAAATCTGAGATCGCTGATATTTCTCCCAGCAACCTAATTTCTGGATTTTGATTTGTCCAGCCTGGCATTTCAAATCATGCATTTTTGGATATTATCTCCCCCATTACACCAGACTGTTAGCACTTTGAGAGCAAGGACTGATTTTTTAATCTTTAGTGTTTAGAAAGGTCATAACACATAATAAGTACTTGATAAATACTTCTTGATGTGCTCTGACTTTTTTGTGCCATGGCCATAATAGACATCACTAGAATGTTGGAGATTAGACCTCCTATAGGATCCTTCTGGAGATGATACCTAGGCATTAAATTGTACTTGTTTTTCACGATAATTTTTTCTTTTGCTCTGAGAAATGCATGGATAGTTACTTTCCCTCCACAAAATATCATCTCTTTCTGTTCCTATATATTCTGATAGAACTTTAGCAGCACAATTATTGGAGATTGTATCAGCTCGAGCTTTTATTAAGTACTAGCTGATTTTTGGTTGGTTATTGGAGTTCACATTGGTCTTTTAGCTTTTGGTGCTTCCAAGTTTATCTTAGCTGGCACTAACACCTCTCCTTTAATCCCTCTTCCCTCTTCTCTCTTTTTGTGAAGTTCTAGAGTTTTAATTCTTTTCTTCTTTCTTAACCATTGATCTTTCTGGGACTTATTTCATATATTTCCTGAAGTCTGTGAGGGAGAAAATGAGCTTCTTTATAACCTTTTACTTGATATTAAAAGCCTGTTCCTCAGTACATTGCAGAACCTCTAAGATTACCACTATTACTCCAAACTACCCTATTGTTTCACCAAGTTGATTGATGTATGGACTTCTTCATACTTCCTTTACATTGGCCAACAAAAGTCTAAAAGGGTTGACCCCTTTACATGTGACAATAAGCCACTCCCAGATGTTTACTATTTGCAGTATTCAAAATGGTTACCCAGGGTGTAAAGCACTCAAGGGTTCATATCCTTCACAAACTGTGAATATGCCCACTCTAAATTTAAAAGGCATAGCACATGTACACCTCATTGTCACTGTTATCAGAGTCTTACAGTAGATAATTTCATTAAGTAAGTTTCATCAGTTGTTCAAGAATAACTTAATCCACCCCTCTAAGGAGATGAACTATGGATAGGCACAGTCAAAATTGCACCTACTTGGGTAGTAGAAAGAACATCTTTGAACATCAGTTGAGCTAATTGTGGGTCATTCACTTCATAATTTTTAGATATATTTTCAAAATTCGTCAGTAATGGATTGACCATTGGATGGCAGAGAGTACCAGAGTAAACAAAATGCATTCTGGGTAGATAAAGACATGAAGGAAAAGAGTTGTATTAAGTGTGAATTTTCTGGCACTGTTCTGATCTCTATGATGCTGGAAAGCCTACTTACCCTCTCTGTTCTTCAGATGGAAGATGAAATAAAATTTGCCAACCAATCAAGTAATGCATATTTTTTATTCATGTGTGTCAGATTGATAATTTGAGAAATTTGTGAAATGTTTATAATCTTTAAAATAATGTAAAAAATACCTTGATTTTGACCATATATAATTGAGAATAGTTGGTATCTCAATGGAAGTGCAGTGGCTGGAATTACATGGTTTAATGGCATTCCTTGGGAAGGATGTGACAGCCTTGCACATTAAAAAAGTGCTCGTTTGCATATTCTTAGGGAACATCTGGAGAGGGAAAAAAGTGATTTTGGAAAGTTGTTCAGCACACAGAAAACTGAGGATGAACAAACATTCCAGCTTTCCCTTGCTGGTCATCACTCACACCTAATGTATTTATTCTTTTCAGCAGATAAGCCAGCAACATTTGGAATAGCTCAAGCTTCTGAGTTAATCATCAGGAGACAATAGAGATATTTTAAGAAGTAGTACTATCCACCCTCATGCAATTTGGCTACCTAACACTGGTGAGGCTGAATAAGGCCAATCTGAATGTTGAACCTAGATGCTCAGTTTAACCAATGTGAAAAGAAAGGACTGGCTTGACCTTTTGGAATTTACATATCAATATAAAACATTGGCAGGTCTCATGCCAAGTGGGTTCTCAGAGCCTCCGAAATGATTCCAATATGTTATTTATGTGAGTCATGGGCTACAAACAATACCAGAGGAGGGAGATTCTTACTTAATATAAATAAATTATGTTTCTTTCTGACATCATATTAGAAAGTTTTACTCCCTCCAAAATACAATAGGAAAAGTGGGTTTCTTTTATGTTTTTGAAATTGTGGTGAAAATATGATATAACTGACCTCTCCTGCTCCACCCCTACTTCCCAGTCATTTACAATAACACTTCACAGGGATCCTTGTCCAAGTCCATACTAATGATGTCTCATGCACAGTTGAGAATGAAGTCATGTTCCATGGCAAGAATTCTTAGCCTCAGGCATCTGAGTGAAATATGTCTCTAGTTTTGCTCAATCAAGTGCATAAAATGTTACACTCAATGTAACAGGATCATAGACATTAGTGGGTATCTGGTTCCACATGAGGAAACTTAGGTGCATGCATGGCAAGTAATTTGCCCAAGGTGGCTAGCATTTGAACTGATATACTGTGAAGTTTAATGGTATTTTTTCTTGTGCCTCGGTAATTATCACTAAGATATTTTATATAATCTCATTTGAGCCTTATAACTGTTTTATACTTACCTGTAGAGAACTTTAGTGATGAATTAAATGGAAAAAGCCAAAAGAGTTTTCACCAGTTGATACAATAATGAATTTATGAAGCAATTTGGAAATAACCTAGAATTTGAGAATGATTTCTAAAACTCTTTTGTGGGTTGTGTTTGCGTCATTTTGCCCATCAACTTACAAAATGGAGAGCAACAAAACACATAACAACATAGAGCTATGATCCTTGAAATTTGCTAATTTAAGGCATCCATATACACAAGAGTGAAAGGTACTGCATAGCCTCAGTTTATCCCCTGGCATTGATTGTGTGGAGTTTAAAATTGTCCAACCTACAACAAAAGAAATTGAGACAGAGCTCTGATCCAGTGGCACATTATTAGAGGATCCATGGTCCCCTCTAATGAAGTGAACCTCAAATTTTCCTCACAATCTGAGATGTTCCTAGTCCCTAGGACCTTGCTTTTATAGGGTTTGGTACCCAAATATGCTGAAGAAGCATGGTAAAATACAGAATTTAATTTATTGATACACCTTGCTCTTGAGGGTCAAAAATGAAGATGGGTAAGGCAAGAGTCATCCACAGTCCCCAAGTGGTCATAAAATCATCATATGTTCACCTGCTCATTTTGAGCAAGGGAGAATATTCTAGAGGTTGAAAAATAAGTTGGGGGACTTTCCAAAAAATAAAGGCATCCATCCACACTGGGCTTGAACGTGGAATTTGAGTAAAAGAGAATGGAATTATCTTTGCCACTATTTTTGTGGCTGTGTAAATGAGCTTCATAACTAGTAAACAAGTAGTAAATATTACATTAAAATTTGAGGTCTATTCTAAAGGCCTACTGTATGATTCTATCATCTAACTATCCCCATATGATTTATGTAAAGTATCAAACTGATTAATACTGATGGAATAGAGTCGGGCTCCAAATTAATAATTTCTCACAATTGTTTTTATAGAAGTTGATGCCACGATTTAGCAATATAAACACATACAGTGAGTACTGAAGACAAAACTTATGGGTGGGTGGGTAGGTCTGTATTATTGGGAGTTCTTCCCTAGTGCATTGGCTTATGCAGTTATAATGTCTCCTTCACCCCAATTTTTTACAACTGATGATCCCCAGATAAAATTCTTACATCCAAGGTAGCTGGAATATAGGGAAGAAAGATCAATAGAGGGAAGATTTTTTAATATTACTTGCTCTGCTTTTGTCATACTGGCAACAGTTTAGTAACTTCTTTAATATTCTCTAAGAGCTTTGATCAGTAATTCTATTGAGTCTGATTCCTAAGATATTTTCCCCACATTTTCCCTTCAATACAATCCTATTTATGTGATAAGAGACAGTATGGTTAGAGATCTAGCCTTAAAATCCCAGAGATATGGGTTTGAGTTCTGCCTCTGTGGCATACAGAACTCTCTAAGATAATGAGTTTCAGGCCAAGTACCATTACACATTGGTGGAAAGAAGGTCCTATGGCAGACAGGTTGTACTATTTACTAAGTAATCATACTTGAAGGGGTGGGATATAGCATTCCTGTGTATAAGAAGTATGAGGAGTAACCCAATTCCACTAAATATGAACACACCCATAGGAAGTTGTTTTGAACTTGATTTGTTTTCTTTTCAAGAGCTGAACTCAGTTAGTGATAGGGATATATAAACATGTGCACACACAAGTGTGTGTATATATATGCACACCTTTGTGCATATACAAATGTATGTATACATGTTTATGGTTGTATGTGTGTATACATATGTTACAAATACATATGTGTGTGCATATATTTGTGTGTACATATAGTCTTTCTACTTATAGGCTTTTATGTTCATGTAAATTTGTGCTTGCTTATGAGAATGATATTCATATTTCTCTCTTTGATGCAAGATTCTATATAAATTTAGCATCGACTGCTGCCCTCTGTGTCTCATCTAGCACTGAGGGATAGATGTCTTTTTCATTTCTAAATCTCTACACATTCAAAGATTGATCAGACAAAGAATAACAGCTGCCAAAATTTCATTTTATGGTTAATAAAAGGATAGCAATGCAACTCCAATTTACTGTGGGGAAGGGAAATAGTTCATTTGGATAGGAAAAAGCTGGAAATATGTAGATCTAAGAACAGGATTATAGACATAGTCTATAGGTGAGTGACCAGGTATAATGGAAATGCAAATTTAAAGATCTTCCCTGCCCATAGGCTCTTTGATTGGCTTAAGTGACTCTGAGA
>WOXC01000924.1:0-35876 GCA_011680675.1 Gymnobelideus leadbeateri
TTGTGATAGACATTTGGGGTACAAAGACAAAAGTTAAATAGTCTTACAATCCCATCCAGTTGATGTGGTCACAGTTAAGCAAACAGGAGATTATTGACTCAAGGAGATGTTAAAGCATGAAAGTATTAATACCTTTATGATATATAAATACTTCCTTGAGTGTAAAAAAGAGGTTGAGTAGCTATGCTGAAAATGAGCCAGGCCCTTAGGAATTTTAAATAGCTAATCTTTGAAGAGATTTTTGATGACAGCAAGCCAGGAGTTGCCATGGGAAGTGGAAAGGAAGAGATGTCTTCTCTCTCCCATTGGTCCTGGCATCTAACAGTGGTGACCAAGAAATACAAAATTCCACCAAGTTGTTGGGTAGTGCATTGGTGAGGGTTTGAGGCACAGCTAAGGAGGCAGATACATAGTTGAGACAGACAGGGATACGGAGAGACAGTGACAGGAGACCAGAAATAGGTGCAAGGAACATGGGTCCTAGCTGTACAGAGAGTAGACAATGGATCAGAGAGGAAGCTGGTTCTGGCAATAAAGAGTTGGACTACAGAGAGGACCGAATGAAGAAATAAAGGCTTTTGGGGTCCTGTTATTGCAGATATGTTAGTCTCTTTGACCACATATGTTGTCTACATGTGAGCTTCATCACCATTTTGCTATATAAATATGCTCACTCTTCCCATAGATACCATGTGAATTAGTGAGAGAGGGAGTGAGCTCCAGTGCTATGGTTGGGGGCTGTTTTTAGCTACTACCCTTAGTTTGCCATCTTAGTAAATGCATTTACTGAGACTTAATTGTATCTACTAAGTATTTGTTAATGGGAAGCATATGAGTGGGGGCTCATGAACTAGGAATGCAAACCCACAGGATTATCTCAGATTCCAAGAACAGCAGCTTCCTTCAGGAAGGGTATCTTCCATATATACATACAAAATAAATGAAAGATAATTTCAGTGTGAGGGAAGATGAAACAGCAGCTGGGGGAATCAGGAAAGGTTTTGACTTGAAGGTGATGCTTGATCTGAGGCTTAAAATAGATTAGGTATAGGCTTGTATCAGACCAGGATAGTATTGATGTTTTAAGATCAGAATGAGTAGTGAGTTAGGAATTAGGGATATATGGGTCTGATAGAGTGTTTTATTTCTCAATAGTTTATATATTCTTGAGAATAATTTCTGTAGTATATATATACATATATATGGTATATATACATACATATATACATAGACATATATGTATACACATACATACATATGTACACACATATATGGATAGATAGATAGATAGAATTCTCTTCTAACTTCATCTGGGACCAAGGTGTTTGTCTTTTTGTAGCTCCTTTGCAACTAATTCAGTATCTTTTTCTCTACGATTGGATTATTTAAGATTTTTGATTGGTCTTTTGTTAATCTGGATATTTTGTATTTTTGTAGATAATTCTCTATTTCTTATGAATTCTCAGTTTTATTTGCATATAACTGTATATAATATGTTCTGATAATCTACTTATTTCTTCTGTGTTTGCTATACTTTACCATTGGTCAATTTTTATTTGTTTAAATAGATTTTCCTTCTTTTGAATCAGGTTGGCTAAAGTTTGAGCAATTTTGTAGTACTTTTAAAAGAATCAGATTTTTGTTTTGCTTATTAGTTCTATAGTCTATTTAATTTCCAATATATTTATTTTCCCTCCAATTTTCAAGATTTTCTCTTTTGTGTTTATTTTGGATTTATTTGTTGACTTTTGAATTTTTATCCAGTTAGTTTTATCCTCTTTTTCTATGCTGTTAATGCATATTTTTTGAGATTTATTTTTTCTTCTGAGGACTGTTTTAGTTATATCTCAGAAATTTTGGCATTTTTCTTGTCATAATCATTGTGTTTCACATGGTTATTAATTATTTTTGTTATTTGGCCTACTCATTGTTTAGGACTTCATTATCATCTCCATTTAAGATTTTGGTTTTCAATTTGCTTCCTGTATTAGTTTTTTGCATATCATTATGCCTTTGGAGGGAGGGCTTAGTACTTCTGCTTTTTAACATTTATTTGCAATTTTTTCTGTTCTCTACATTGTCTATATATTTGTAAAGATGCTGTGTGGTGCTGAGGGATTTGTATGTTTATTAATTGCTCCATGTAGAAGGTAACAGAGCTCTTTTAGCTCTAAAATTTTGCATAGTTTATTCAGTTCTACAATCCCCTTTGTCTATGGTTTTGTTAGATTTGTTAAGCTATGAGAGATGAATATTAAAGGTGTCTACTATAAGAATGTTGTCATCTATATTTTTTCAAAATTCAATTAATTTTTTCTTTTGGATTTAGATGCTATACCATTCGGTGCAAATACACCCACCCTTAATATTGGTATTAATTCATATACATGATGCCTTTAAGCATAATATAATTTTATTATTTACTTTTATTGATATAGTGAATTTTTCTTCTTGATTTGCCTTACAGGATGATTCAAATTCTTGTTTTTTTTTTTTTTTGGATAAATCTAATGCATAGTAAATTTTATTCTTGCCTCTTATTTTGATACTATGTTAATTTTTAGATATATTTCTTGTGAGGCTTTTCCTTATTCCACTTTTTTCATTTTATTAGATTACTTAGTCCATTTGCACGAAAGTGTTTTCCTTCATTCATGTGTTGAGTATTACTTTTTTTTTTTTTTAAAGCAGTTGGGGTTAAGTAACTTGCTCAAGGTTACATGGCTAGTCATTATTTATGTGTGGTGCTCATTTTCTGAGGCTGGATTCGATCTCGGGTCATCCCAACTCTGAGGCTGGTGCTCTTACTCACTGTGCCACCTAGCCACCCCTTGAGTATTACTTCTTACTTTCCAAAATAATTTTCACCTTTAAAGTCAATACTTTGTCCTTTTGATTACTTTTGCTTAAAACACGTTGATGCAATCCCATTCCCACAGGTTTTCTTTCTCCCCATTTCCATTTGTTCAACTTTCACCTTATTTCAGTATAATAATGAAATTATTGATTTTCCTTTCTTTATTTTCTTCTATTCCCCCCTTATTCAAATTGTTAGTTCAAAATCTACCTCCCTTTCTCCCAACTTCAGTTTGTTGCCTTTCTTTTTTTGCCTTTTTCTAAGCCGTGTTTCTTTGCTTTGTTCTCTTCATTAATTCTCCTCTCTTCTCATCCATTCTGAAGTTTACTTCTTTGATTCTTATAAAGGTATAGGCACTGGCCCTGAGATTATGTTGGTGTAAAGATCTCCTGAATAAGGAAAGTTCCCCTATAAATGCAGGCCAGTAGTACCTTACAGAGTATCCTAGAACAGTAGTGTCAAAAAGAAACAAGGACCACTTATCCATACATATGGCTCTCTGTGGGCCCCATATTGATTTATTATCCAAATGTAATGTTATCTATGTTTCATTGTATTTTGGTTAATTTTATTATTGTTTTTTTCCCCCGGATTTCCAAACTAGTTCTGGCCATTCTTGGGAGTATTATGGGCCACATGCTTGATTCCTCTGACCTAGAGTGACTTGTCCAGAATTACACCATGAGTATATGTCAGAGGTGAAGTTTAAATCTAGGTCTTCTTAGGTTCTAGGCCACCTCTTTATCCACTATGCCACAGCTCTGTCTCATGGGCTATATACTTCTACGTTTTTATGCTTCTCATGGGGGTTAAAATTTCTGAAGAACTGAATTTAAGGTCCCTCTTCTGTGTAAATTACATTATCTTTCCTTTCTTTATTCTCTTTTCTTCTATTTCCCTATCAGTCATTTTTTTACTCTTACTCCTTAGCTGGTAGATATCCCCTAGGAGCATGACTACAAAGCTGTCTCAACCTTTTCTTATGTTGAGGGACTCAGTGTTTACCAGACTGGGTCCCTGTTCTTGGTGTCTTCTAGGTGTAGAACTCACCCCAGCTGTGTTTCAGTCCCCTTTCCTTCAGGCCTGGTGTAGCCACTCATGCTGGTACCCTGTCTCACTTTCTATCTTGTGTCTCCCCCTTTCTTTTAGTGGTTGGGCTAGATTTACTTTTTCCAGTTTTTGTAGGATCAGAGTAGGGGAGGATGTGCAAAGGAAAGTCTCTGATGTCTCTGGGAGTCCTTAACCTAGGGATGGCCTGATGTAGAAAAGCCCATACTTTCTCATTCTTTGTCCTCATTGATAGGGTTGAATTAGTATATTCTGCTTCTTGTCAATTAGGAGTCAATAAGGGGTAGGGTGTGGGGGGCAAATCCTCTACAGTAGTGATAAAGTTTCCAAATACGGACCCTAGGAAAATTTCTATGTGTATCTCTGCCAGGAATGTATAGGCTGGAGGGATGGGGCAGGGCAAGAAGGATGCTGATGAGTATTGTAAGGATTAGTGTTATCCTGTACTAATTCATAAAGATTTTACCTTGTTGGGATTCCTTCCTTTTTATCTTGTGAATTTAGCTGCAATTATGCCATATCTTGTGTACAATTATTCTTTAGGAGAATTTTTGAGAGTTAATGGAATATGGAGAAAGCATCTAGTCAGCCATCTTGTGGTTCCTGTGGCCTGGAAGTCTCTGAAATAAGGTCCTTAGACTTCAAATTCAGCCTTTTCTCCATTGTACCACATGTATTACTAATGATTCAATTTACATTAACTGGGCTAATGTTCTTTCAGGAGTGGGTGCATTTTAAAGAGGACAATAGAGAGAGAATCCCAGAGTAATTAATCTACAATAGTTGAATTTCAAGCTTAGTGGCACATAGAGGGGAGAAATAGAGTTTGTGAGAGAGTTGGATTTGAATCAGACCAAAAGAATTAAGTTACACTAATCCACTTATGTGTCAAGCAGTCTAAGCTGAGAAACATAGACTATAATCCATTTATTAGCACCTTAGCAAATCACTTAACCCTTTTCTGTTTCAATAATGTCTCCTTTTGTAAAATGGGGTGCTTACACCCCATTACAAAGACATTACAAAGATCAGTGAATATGGTCAGAATTCCTTTAGTTCATAAACATTTCCCCAGGGTTGAAAACAAGTTCCTTAAAATAGTGACATAAGTTCTTTTATCATGACCATTATGGGTTGGTGAGATGAGGACTTGCCAAATAGAGGATATAAACTCCCTGAAGGCAAGTCCTTTTAATTTTTTGTTGATTTTTAAATTTATTTTGTTTTTAACTTCTTTTGCATTTCCTTCCACCCAGAGAATCACCCCTTGAAACAAATAATAAAAGAGAATCAAAATCAGTCCAGCAAAAGTTCCATATTGATTGATTCTAAAACTATGTTGTTGTCCTAGTTTCCCCCTTGCCTAGCTCATAGCACCAATTATAACTAGAATTGGGTGATAAGAGCTTTGCCATAGGGTGCTGATTTTCAGGGGCTAGGGACACATTTCCTCCCTAAAGGAATACTGGCCCTCAAGGTTCCTTACTAACCCATGCTACCATGAGGCTCATCTGCCTCCAGAATGCCACCTCCAAAGTCCCCTTGCCACTTTGTCTCTTTTCCACAACACCCCCTACTTTCTAACCCATGAAGGGACAATGGTCAGTTTCTCTGGCTGTTGGCTTGCCTTTTCTTCTGGTTTGACTGTACCAGTGGTCATATGATCATCTGCTCTGCCACCCTCTCCCCACTCTGACCACCACCTTTTTCAACTGATTTTTTTTTCTAAGAGTAACTGCTTAAAGTTCTACATAGTGGGTTTTTTTTATTTTTTTATTTTTAGACTTTGAAAGATTGTAATATATTCTCTGGAAACATTCAGCATATGAAAACCCTCTGTGGTCCCTCCCACCCTGGGGGCCCACAAATGTTGGAGATGGTCCAGAAAACATTGAGCTTTGGAAATTCTTGGTTCTTGGTTCAGTCCTTGGGGAGAAGAGATTGTTATATAGGGAGGATCTGCTCTTGATGGTTCTTGAAGACTGGGGAATTTTGTCAGGGAAATTCACTTCAAACTCAATAATGGGGTCCCTATGTTTCTCTGGTGTTTTGGGGAGGGGAAGGCCTTCTCTAGGAACCTTCTGCCTCATTCGAGGCCTGATGACATCCTTGAACACTATGGGTATGGTCCTGCCATCCAGCATTGGGACATTCACTGTACAACCACACAGGGCCTCACGAAGGGTGATCCTTGCTGGGCAAATCATATCAGACCCATCTCTCTTAAATATATTGTGTGGTTTGTCCTTTAAAACAAAGACAATGTCAGCTGGAATGTTGGTTGAGGTTTGGTTCCCCTCTTTTAGGAAAGTAATCTTGGTCCCCTCTTTCCACTCTCTTTTCACTTCAATGGTCAGGAGCTTGTCCTCATTGTGGATGCTCTTCCCATCGGGGTGAATTGGCTTGTGGGAGATTTTCATCTTTTTGGTACAACCACTATAGGTCTCCTCAAGTGAGACCCAGAGGTCGTGGGTAACTGGGGGATCCTGTTTTTGGTGGCTGTGTTCCTGGGCTTGATGGGGTCGGGCAAAATTCATATTGGGAAAACCACCCATGCCCAGTGGGAAGCCAGAAAATGGGTCATCAATGTCCATGCCTTCTTCCCGGTTTCATTGACCAAAAAAGGTGTCAAAAGGGTTTTGACCACCAAAGAACTCAGCAAACATGGCATGAGAGTCCCCATGGAAAGTGTAGCTGAAGGAAGCACTGTTAGGACCAGTACTGCTACCACTACTACGGTCACTACCGTTCAATCCCTCCTCCCCATAGATGTCCCTCTTGCGTGGGTCACTGAACATGTTGTAGGCCTTGGAGACATCTTTGAACTTCTCCTTGGTGCCGGGCTCCTTGTTCTTGTCCAGGTGGTAGCATAGCGTTTGCTGGCAGTAGGCTCGCTTGATCTCTTTGGCTGAGTCACCTGGGCCAGGCCCAGCGACTGGTAGTAATCCTTACTCATGGCCCCACCCTCCCACTGCCATCCCTACTGCCTACATAGTGAGTTATTAAATTGAATTGAATAGAGAAAATCCTCCTGGTAAGATCCCCAAGCTGGTAAACTGAGCAGTGGTCTGGAAGAGTTAAAACAGCTTCCTTCCATAAGACTCCATGCAATTTACTCTGAAGAAGCAGTTTCCACTTGGGAGGATTGGGCTCAGTAAATGTGAATGGTCTTTGGGAGAGGTGTTATAGCAATCTGAGATGTCATTATGGTCCTTTGCACCTAACTGCAAAAGGAGACCAGGAGCTTAAAGCTCATAATAATAAGTGCTATTGGCAGTCCTTCTGGGTCTCTCTGTCTCTCTCTCTGTCTCTCTCTCTGTCTCTCTTTCTCATTCTCTCTCTCTTTGTATCTCTCTCTCTGTCTCTCTGGGTCTCTGTCTCTGTCTTTCTGTCTCTCTGTCTCCGTCTCTGTCTGTTTCTCTGTCTCTGTCTCTCTCTTTGTGTCTCTCTGTCCCTCTGTTGCTCTCTCTGTCTGTCTCTCCCCTTTCAATCTATCCCAGCAGAAAGACAAGGGAACTAATTCAGAGTGTCAGGTAAAGCTCGAATCTAGAAACCTCTGAGATCCATTTGTCTGATTCAGTGGAATAGGGATGATGGATGCCTGGAATAACCATCTTTAGTGGACCAGGGAAAGATTGTTTGATGGTTCCAGGTGTGATGAGTTGACCTGATCCAATAACAGTAGGCAGTGAAAGGTGGGCCTTTCCAGACATTTTATTTCTTTTCATTTTAAAGTTTTATTGATATCTTGGTTAGAGTAACCTTCATATCCAAATATATTGTTCCCCCTCTCCTTCCTAGAAAGTCATCTATTGTAACAAAGGATAACATGGCTACCATAAAAAAGTAGCTCAGCAAAACTAAACAATAACCAAGCCTGACACTATGTTCAATGTTTCTCTCCTGTAGTCTCCCACTTCTGTAAAGTAGTATTTTCTCATCTCTTCTTTGGGGTCAGTATTAGTCATTGTAATTACACAGCATTCAATAGATATTTTGCCATTGTTCTTTCCAATTAAACTGTTGGCCTTTTCATATAATGTTTTCCTGATTCTTCTTACTTTACTTTGCATCAGTTAATTTCCCTGTGCTTCTGTAATTGTTTCATAATCATTGTTTCTTACAATACAGTAACATTCTATTACATTCATGTACCACAATTTGCTTAGCTATACCTCAGTTAATTGCCATTTATTTTTTGTTACAGAAACTATAGTTAAACATATGTATTTGTTATATTTGTAATATATATATATTTGTATATAGGGGACCTCTCTTTTTTCTGAATAATTGTAGACCTTTGTTTATTATTTTTTCCACATAGGAAGCACTCATACATGCCTTGAAAGCACGTTTTTTTTGGTTTCATTTTATAATTTTGTGTATGTAGGGAAAAAGGAAGAATTATTTAGTTTATAGACAAGGAGGCAGATAGGAAACAATTACAATCTTTAAAATACATGTAAGCTAATTATAAGGGAGTTACTCTGCATCTCTAGTGAGGACAGAACATGAAAAATAATCCTAAACTGTTAGCAAAGGGACCTTTCTTTTTACTGTTAACTTATGATCATCCTTTGTGGTACATAGCTAGCAGTGTGATCTCTGGGTCAAAGTGAACATATTTTAGTCACATCAGAACTGTTTTTTTTTTAACACTTATTCCAAATTGACTTTCTGAATGATTGGACTAATTCACAGCTCCACCAATAGTATGTATGTATGTTTTGTCATTCTTTAGAAGTGATTTAATTCTAGAACTATTCTAGTTTAGCTGTATTAAAGAAAACATGCAACCAAATAACTATGATGTGAAGAAAAGTGTTTTTCATTTACCTCCAGAAGCAAAGCTAGGCTCACTTTAGTCAGGAGATAGATGGAAGCACAGGTGTACTGGTTCATAGCATGCTTTTAAGTTTAATTGGCAGTTATTAACATTTTCTCCATTACTTTCTTAAAGCTAGACAATCAGCAAAACAATAAATCAAAGCCTGTTTTGTAGCCTTTGCCAGTTTCTAAGATGTAGATGCTCGCATTGAAAATTTAACAACTGGCTTTTGGGAACCAGTTAAGGTTGGCCTCAGCACATCCTGAATGTAGGTCACTGGAAATATTCTTCAAGAGGAGAGAATAGGAGATCTTGTCCATTTTTGTACTTTTCCACCCACAGTCAAGACCCCTGCAAACTAAGCTTTGCAAAACCCTCCAGTGAGATATATACCTCATAAGTTCTTGATGTCTCTGGGATGGGTCCAGTTTTTCTAGGGAAGGGACAGGAAAATTAGAGAGAAGCAATGAATGTGCTATTTTTATTTATGGATTTTCAATAACCAGAGCTATTATATGCTCTATATTTTCAGAACTAGAGGCAAACTATGCTTACTAGAAAGCATCTTAGATCAAATGAGATAGTGTTTATAAAATGCTTTGCAAACCATTAAGTACTATATAAATGTCTGATTATTATTCTTGTTATTATTATTACTATTATTGTTATTTTAGAGCTGTAGGAGGCCTCAAAACGTTGGATGTCAGACTAGGAAGGGGCCTTGAACCCAGAATATTAGACTTGAAAGGGGACTTATAGAATATTGGCACTGAGAGGCCTGATGCAAGCAGAGCTAGGAGGGCTTGAGAAAACTGAATGTCTGAGATGGGAATAGAACATCAGAACTTGGAAGGACTTGTATAAGCTTTCTCTTTATTTTACAGATTAGGAAATTGTGTCTGTGAAAAAGCACTGTCTGATTTGGGTGACCATGAACCCCGATAGTCCCATGGTAATAAAATCCACTTTTAAATTTAATCTTGGGGATCTTCTGTCTTGCTTTATTGGGGTACAACACCTTTCAGCTCTTCTGTTCTCAGGATTTTATATTTAGTACAAATGTTATATGTCAGGGAATAAAAAGTAAGGAAAAGTCAACATGGAATAGGATTATTCAAGGAATACTTTGAGAAGAAAGTAACATTTGGTTCCATCTCTAGTGAAAAAAATGAATAAAAAAGTCACTTGAAACTACACACACTGCATAAATAAGAGCTGTTATTATTGTTATCTGTCATTATTAAATATTCATTGCAATCAATCAACAGACATCCATCTAACACTTTCTATGTGTCAGGTATGGTCGTTGGTGTTGCACACATAAAGAGAGCAGTAAAATAGTCCATGACCTCAACGATCTTATATTATATCAATAGAGTCAACATGAGATATATAGGTATATACGAATTCTGGTGCAGACGAAGTACTAGCAGTTGGAAAAGAGGAAGTCAGGAGAGTCTTCTTGGATTTGAGCTAAGTATTTAAGGGAACTAAGTATTCTAAGGTAGAATGAATGTGTTGAGGAGAGAGTGCATTCATATGTAGCCCAGGCTATGTCCCAATACCAACTCATATCTTCAGGTTAGGTTCCTAGAGGCCACCTTTTGTGTCTTCTCTCAGGGATCAGGATCCACCTATTGCTCACAAGCCCCTACTTGTGTGCTTTTCTCATTGATTATTAATTGATATCAATTAGGCAGAATGAGTTAACTTTTAGAAATAGTTGTTTATTTAGGTAGTACCTAAGAACAATTAGTACAAAACCCTTCAAAGGTCTATGACATACTCCCCCACAAGTCCATACAGAGTCCATTGAAAAGTAGGCTCCAACTCAGCACATGTGGTTAAAGAATTACACACAGTTCCTAATTGGATGCACATCCTTTGCTCCTTTTGAAGAATTCTAATGAGGTTCCCTCTAGGTAGAGTGTAGCTTTTTTTTTTTCTTTTTGGAGGGCAATTGGGGTTAAGTAACTTGCCCAAAGTCACACGGCTAGGTTTTTGTTTGTGTGTGTGTTAAGTGTCTGAGACCCGATTTGAACTCAGGTCCTTCTGACTCCAGGGCCGACGCTCTACTCACTGCGCCACCTAGCCACTCCATAGAGTGAAGCTTTTTACTGGACTTCTTATAGAGTTCTGAATTGTGTTTCTTTTTTTTTTTTTTTTTTTTTTTGCTTTTTGGAGGGCAATTGGGGGTTAAGTAACTTGCCCAAGGTCACACGGCTAGGTTTTTCTTTGTGTGTGCATTAAGTGTCTGAGGCCAGAACCGAACTCAGGTCCTTCTGACTCCAGGGCTGACGCTCTATTCACTGCGCTGCCTAGCCGCCCCCGGAACTGTGTTTCTTTAGGTGTTTATGTTTCTCAGCCCTCGATCCAGATGTTGCCATCAGTCACTGTTATTTTGGAGACATCATCACATATGGCCAATCTCAAATATTTTAACTTTTTGAAGTTCATGAGGTTATGCTCTTTCTAAGACAAAGGGTGCTATTTTTCTTCCATCCTCACCAAAAGTGATTTATTCTCAGGGACTTGTCCTGGATGGGTCACCATCTGAATGTCTAATTTCAAACTAGTTTGCTGTGTTTATCCAAATCCAGTGGGGCATGGTCAAGACTTTAACAAACTCTGATTCATTTCTTGTACAGTTTTATTTCATTTCATCCAATGTCTGAAAGAATTTTCTCTTCCCAAATGGATTGATTGTGTAACTCAATCAAAAAGGTGTTTTCATTTGATAAAGATGTAGCATCTTGTTACTTACTTTAAGTGGCATAGAGGTGATTGATTGATGCAATGGACCTTCACTCTTACACAGGCTTTGAAGGCACTAGAAACAAATGGGACATGGAACATCATGTGTGAAGACTAGCAAGAATGATAGTTTGGCTGAATCACAGGATGTTTGCAAAGGGGTGATGGGTAATATTTCTATTAAGGAAGATTTAGACCAGGTTGTGAAAGTCTTTAAATGCCATATAGTAGTTTTTCTACTGGTCAATCAAGAAATATTTATTAAGCATTGTGCTAAGCACTGAGGATATAAAGAAAGACAAAAAACACCATGTCTCCCTTCCGGGAACTTATAGTCTAACGGGTGAGACAACATACAAATAACTATGTGTGTGCACTGTATAAACGGAAGGTAATATTAGGATGAAGGGAATAAGTAGTGGGTAGGGAGGGAGACCAGGAAAAGTCTCTTATAAGAGGTAGGATTTGAGCCAAGTCTTGAAGGAAGCCAGGTAAGCTTGAACTCCAAGGCATCAATTGAGAAGCATTTATAAAGCACCTACTATATGCTATATACTGTGTTAAGCATTGAAGACAAAAAGAAAGGCAAAAGACAATACCTGTCCTCAAGAAGTTCACCCTAGTTGGGGAAATGACATTCAAACAACTATAGATGAATAAGCTCTATATAGGAGAAATTGGATATGATCAACAGAGTGGAGGAAACTAGGATTACGGGGATCAGGAAGAGCTTTTATGCAGAAAGTGGGAGTTTAGCTGGAACTTGAAAGAATTGAGAGAAGCCAGGAGGTAGAGCATAGAAGTCTAGGCACAGGGGCCAGTCAGTTCAAAGATGGAGTCAGGAAATGCAGTGCTGTGTGGGAGGGTCAATAGTTAGGCCAGTGTAGCTGGAGAGGAGACTTGTCGAGCTGAGTGAAGTTTAAGAAAACCAGGAAGGTAGGAAGGAGCCATTTTATATTTTAAATGCCAATCAGAGGACTTTTTATTTAATCTTGAAGGTAATAGGGAGCCACTGGGGTTTATTGATTAGGATGCAGTCAATCATTCAGTCAATTAAGTATTTATTCAGAAGTTACCATTCATTAGTTCATTCACTGCACATATTTATCCATTACTTGCAGTGGGCAGAGCACCATCCTCAGCATCCTGGAGATGTAAAGGAGGTAGCATAGGATTTAGAGCTGGCAAGGGTATCAGAGGCAATTTAGTCAGATGCCTTCATTTTATAGAGGAGAAGACTGAGGTCCCACAAATTGTAAATGTCAGACCTGGGATTAACCAACCAAGTTATCCTTCCAAAACCAATGTTCTTTCCACTATACCTTGCTGATGCTGCCTTTCTCTATTTATCCATGTAATAAACATTTCACATTACTATAGCCCTTTGAGGTTTTCAAAGCACTTTCCTCATGGAAATCCTATTCAGTGCAGGCATCATTATGTAACATATACTGCAGGTATTGTCATTTCATAGGTGAGGAAAGTGGCTCAGAAAAGTTAAGTAATTTGCCTAGGGTCACACAGCTAGTAAGTGTCTGAGGTCAGATTTGAACTCAGTCCTCTTAATTCCAGGGTCAGTGTTCTATCCACTGTGCCACCTAGCTGTTTCTCAACTTTTGATTTTTCAATGTTAACTTTTGCACTAAGTTCTTTAAATCAAGGAGACTCTGGATCCAATTTTTATCTTCATATATCTTTAAAACTCACTTCATTTTATTTTAAAGAATATTTATTAATTAAAAAATTGGAGTTCCAAATTCTTTCTTCTTTATGCCCCTCCACAATCCATTGAAAAAGCAAGAAATACGATAACCAATTATACATGTGAAAATATGTCCTAACCATGAAAGAGCAAGAAATGTGGTATCAATAATACATGTGAAAATATGCAAACATTTCCATATTAGAAATTTTGCAAAAACAGCAATAAAAATAAAGTGAAAAAAATTATGCTTTAACCTGCACTCTGAATCCATCAATTCTCTCTCTGGTGGTGGATTGCATTTTTCATCATACGTCCTTCAGAATTGTTTTGGATCATGGTATAGATTAGAATTAGAATTAGCCATTAGAATGGCTAAGTCATCTACTGTTGATCATTGTATAGTATTGCTGTTATTGTGTACAATGTTCTCCTGTTTTTGCTCATTTCACTTTGAATGAATTCATATAAGTCTTCCCAGGTTTTTCTGAAACCATTCCCCTGTCATTTCTTATATAACAATAGTATTCCATCTGGATACTAGGTGACTCTAGGTGGGTAGTGTACTGGGTCTAGAGTTATGAAGATCTGAGTTCAAATCCAGCCTCAGGCACTTAATAACTGTGGGACCCTGGGCAAGTCACTTATCCCTGTTCTCCTCAGTTTCCTCATCTCTAAAATGAGCTGGAGAAGGAAATGGTAAACCACTACAGGATATTTGCCAAGAAAACCCCAAATGGGGTCACAAAGAGTTGCACCACTGAAAAATGAACAATAGCAGTATTCCATCACAATCATATACCACAACTTGTTCAACTATACCCTAATTGATGGACATTCCCTAATTTCCAAGTCTTTGCCATCTCAAAAAGAGCTGCTATAAATGTTTTTTATATAGTTTCTTTTCCTTTTTTTTCTTCTCAATCTCCCTTTAAATGCAAGCTGGGGTAACTCTGGAAATCTTTAACTCAATGAAAGTTTGGTATGAATGAAAGTGATGACATGAGAGAGAAGTGAATTAAACCCTTAGGATGGTGAGAAGACCCAAGTTGCGATGTAAGGAAATGGAAAGGATTCTTTAGGGTACTATTAGGGATATGAAGGAGAAAGAAAGTCATTTTAGAGAGGACATGGCATGACAATTTTCAAGAGCATAGAAGTCAATAGCCTTCACAGATGGCATTTTGGTATACATAATTGTCTTTTTCCATCAAAGGAGGCAGCCCCATTGAGAGCTAGTTTAATTCCAACCTTTATCCTACTCAAGTGATAGTATCATTGAATTTTTAAAAACAGGAAGGCAACTTGAAGGTCATATCACATCATCATTTAGTGAAAAGATTCTTGGGCTTAGATTCAGATAACCTAGACTGTAGTCTCATCTCTACTATTTATTACCTTTGTGACCTTGGACAGTTTCTTCCCTTCTCTGGACCTCAATTTCCATATCTGTAAAGTGAAGGGGTTGGATTAGATTGATCTTTACGGTCCACTTGAGGTCTAAATTTACTTGGAAGCTCCCAGTGTTAAGGAGTTTATTAATTCATAGCTGTTTCCATTTTTAGATAGCTCTATCAACTACATTTTCTTAATATGGGAGGCATAACCATGTAAAAATATATGTAGCTAGCCCAGGTGTGGTTTAAGCCCCCATCTTTGTGCTCTTTGCTGACTCACTCACACAACATGTCTTTATATCGCCAGATCTCGGGTTTGTAGAGAGGTGAATGCCATACTACTATGATTCACAATTCTCTTAGGATACTAGGGGTAACTGTGGTTTCTACTCATCACTTTAGCTAATGAACTACTGATGTGCTTCTCATTTACATGAAATTAATCATCATGAAGCCATTAACTCTTTTTTTGCCATTAACTCTTAAATGTAATACATTTACTAAATGACAAGGCTTGAAGTAAGAAAAATCATAACATTTATTCATTATTTCTGCAAAAGCAAAAATAATAATTTTTACTTAATAGAAGGCAAAATCAAGAAAAAAACCAAAACATCACAGTCTACCTGTAATCCTGGGTCATATTGCATGCCATGTATATGGGGAATAGAGGGAATATACCCCTAGAAACCTAGTAGGGAGTGGGAAAACTCATGTTCCTAGGAAAACTCACAAGTCTAGACCATGGTCCTTTATTACCTTAAATCCTTCAACAACAATCAACATCACATAAAGTTGCTTCTTTGCTAGCTGCTCCCTTTATGTTTCTTACTGCTCTCTTTCTGGGGAACATGGCTGCTATCTTTAGCTGATGAAGCACTGAAAATCTCTTTTAGCTCACCGCCATCCTTTACTAGGCAACGAGAAAAGTGTTACACTGTTATAGTGATAAATCACTTTCTTAAGTTGGAGAGCTTTCAGATCTGCGAATAGCAGGGTATTCAAACCTCTTCTTACAGCAAAGCATGGCTCACAATAAAACAGATGAAGAGGCTGTCTTTCTCTCTTGAGTTCTTTCTCAAACCAGATTGGGCAGTAGTAGGTAACATCTGAGAAGTTTCTCCTCTTTCAGGCTTTAGATGGTTATAGAAAGCAAGAAACTCAAATAGCTCCATATATAGAAACAGGATTCAACTCTCCTCTGATGAGCTTCTTACAGGTGCTCTAGCCTTTCTATAGCCAATCAGCAAAACAATGTCTCTTCCAGTTATCTCTAACTTGGGAAGATTTTCATGCCTTCTATCACTGGATTCTTGTGACTCCTCCTTGTTCACCTCATTTTCCTACTTTTTCTGTCTTTTCTTACAGCTTTTTTCTCCTGCTGGCTTCTTTTATCTCAAATCATAGCTTTTTTGTGGGTCAGTGACTCATCCTTGCCTTATGAGGCAAAAAAGAAGGCCACCTTTCTGTCAGATATGAACAGAACAGTCTTTAAATAGTATTCATACAGTTCCCAAATAGTTATTTGATTTATGAATGCCAGTTATAACCTTTAAAACAATGAAAGAGTCCCAGGCAAATAATCTGATGAACACAATATCATTCAGTCATCATTACATTAATAATTGCTTTAACAGGTTCTTTAAGTACATCCATCCAAGGAGCAGTTCCCTTTCTGGCTCTCAGAACAGTCTGTGTTTCTCATCATTTTATGTGAAAGACTATGTTTCTTCACAAGTTGATTTTAAAAGTTTCCCTTATGTTCCTTCTCTGCCCATTTTAGAAACTAAACTGTTCGTTTTCCTATATTAAAGGGACGTTGCCTTACATCTGTGTTCTCTTATACATGGTGTCTTCCCCAATTGAATGTAATCTCTTTGAGGACAGCAACTGTTGGATGTTTGTCTTTATCCCCAGTCTCTATCAGAGTGCCTGGCAAGTAGGTGGTTTTTAATGAATGCTTGATGATGATTAATTAACCTACATTCGCCCCAACTGTATGCCTATCATTGTTCCAGGGTAAAGGAGAACATATTTCATTTCCCTTCTTTTTTTTTTTTTTGAGGGGAAAGGCAGGGCAATTGGGGTTGAGTGACTTTCCCAAAGTCACATAGTCAAATTTCTGAGGCTAGATTTAAACTCAGGTCCTCCTGATTCCAGGGCTGGTGCTCTATTCACTTTGCCATCTAGCTGACCCAATTTCTCTTCTTTATAACAACTTTTTATGTATTTTAAACAAATCTCCTGTTCTTCCCTTCTGCAAGTTAAATCCATGTCCTTTCTTGGCTTTGGTACCAACTCATCTTATTTTTATTACTTTTCTCCAGCAGGCAGGGGGTTGGCACAACACCTGTATCCCTCCTCTTCTCTTTACTCATAAGAATATCACCCTAGTCTAGGCCCTCATTGCCTCTAGTCTGGATTATTGCTATACCCTCTAAATTGCTCTCTGTGACTCTAGTCTCTACCCTCTCCAATTCACTTTGCACTAAATCGCCAAATTGGTAGCCTGGAGGAGAAAGTGAGGCTGGTGACCTTGCATAGACCTCCCTCACTTAAATCCAATTCTCTTTCATGTCATGGCATCACCTTCCTGATGACATGGTTCTCTTCTAGAATGAAGGACAAACAATAACAAACCCAAATCACTCTGGCTGTTGTTAACTGTCTAATAGGCCAAGTCTGGGCCTTGATTGGCTCAGAGTGAATGTAAATAGCAAATGTTTCTGTTTTGACCAGAAACCCTGAGGTTTTCCCCTCCCAGACTGATTTTTTAAATTAGGCAAAAGAGGCTATTCTCTGCCTGATTTCTTACCTACCCTTAATCACTGAATGAAGTGTTACCTCAGTTAAACTGAGATCTGTTAAAGATCTTAGCTTAACAAGGCCACTGCATCCAGGGCCATCTCTAGTAATCTTAATCTATATCTTGCTACTGGACCCAGATGGCTCTGGAGGAGAGAGTGAGGCTAGTGACTTTGCATAGTCCTACCTTAATTAAATTCAATTTACTTCCATTTTTTGACATAATCTTCCAGATGTCACAGTCATCTTTGAGAATGAAGGACAAACTACAACAACAAATTAGTATTCCTAAATAAGAAATCTATCCATTTCCCTCTCTTGCTCAGGAAGTTTTATTGTCTATCTGTTGTTCCTAGTATAATATATGAACTATTCTGCCTGACATTTAAATCCCTGCACAGTCCGACTTCAGTCTTCTTTCGAGATTGATTACACATTACTGCCATCCATGGAGTCTAGATTCTAGTTCAACTGGTCTACTTCTTCTTCTCCATACATGGAATACAATCTTCCACCTCTATGTCTTTGCATAAGCTGTCCCCCATGCCTTGATGCACTCCCTCCTCACCTCCATTTTTTAGAATCTCTAGTTTCCTTTAATGCCCAACTCTAATGCTACTTCCCAGATAAGGCCTTTCTTGATCTACCCAATTTTTACTGTCCCTCAAGAAATTGCTTTGTATTTACTTATTAATATTTGTGTCTATTTTGGATTTATTTTTCTGTGTGGTTGAATGGGAGCTCACCTCATGAAGCATACTTGGGAATGGGTCTCTAGGGGCCATCCCATGGAGCATGCACAGTGCTGAGGCTATATACTGCCCATTTCTCCTGATACACATGTTTTAGCATCTCATACAACTACATATGTAGATATACAACTAGCTAGTTGGATGGATAGAGAAAGCATTTATTAAGCACCTACTCTGTGGTAGGCACTATAACCAGAAGCTTCTGATTGGAGTCCATATGCTGCCTTCCCCATACACAAGACAAGAGAGTGCTTCAAAGAGAACTGATCAATGGGCCCACATACATCTCTCTCCTCTCTGTCTGTCTCTCTGTCTCTGTCTCTCTCTGTTTCTGTGTGTCTGTCTTTCTATCTTAATCTCTGTTTCTCTTCCATTCTTTCTGTTTCTCTGTATCTTTCTGTCTCTCCCCATCTCTGTCTCTGTCTTTTTCTGCATGCTGAGTCCAGTGACTGCTCTCTCTTTCTCTCCTCTCTCTCCTTTTCTCTCTTCTCTCCCTCTCTCTTTCCCTGTCTCTCCCTGTCTCTCTCTGTGTCTCTCTGTCTCTCTGTTTCTGTCTGTCTCTCTATGTCTGTGTCTATCTAGATAAATGAACCCACAGTTGCCCAATCAGTAGATTTTAAACTTGAGGAGCTACAACCTCCATCCTTGTTCTGTTCTACTTCTCTTCTGAATGGATGCCATGGACTCTTTTTTTTCTTAAATATTCTGTGGTGAAGAAGGAAATTTCTTCTTTTCAGTTCACTACAGCTACAGTGACTGCTCACATATAGCAAAGGAGAACATGCTTGTCTAGACGAGCCTGAGATTAGTTCTCATGGCCCTGGTAACCTGCTCTACTTTGTGATGACCCCCCTCCCCCGCCAGGTGTTTAAACAGTGACTGTGGGATGGACTTTTTAAGCCCTGTGACTATCTCAGGAGTTTGGGAGTTTCTGAATCTCTCAGTCAATGATTGCTGAGGTATAGGAAGTATACTCTTCAGCTCTTACAGAAGCATTCCTCCTCCCCTCCCTCCCCCAGTTACTGTAGAGGGTTACACCATCCTCCAGTCCTTCAGGCTCACAACCTAGGAGTCATCCTGGATTTCTCTCTCTCTCTCTCTCTCTCTCTCTCTCTCATAACACCCCCCCCCCCCATCTCCACCCCAGTGTCTAATCAGTGGCCAAAATCTGTTGATTTTTCCTCTGAAACGGCTCTTGTATACACCCCCTCCTTTCCTCTGACAGTGCCACCACTCTGATGCAGGCCCTCTTCATCTCACATCTGGACTAGTGCTATAGGCTTCTGCTGGGTCTGCTTCCACTCTAATCTATCCTCAATTAAGTCACCAAAATGATTTTCCTAAACTATGTCACTACCCTACTCAATAAATCAGTCTCCTCATTGCCCCCAGGATCAAAGACAAAATGCTCTATTTGGCATTCAAAACCCTTCATAACCGACTCGTCTCTTACCTTCCTCATTTCCTTATACCTTATCCCTGACATATACTCTTTGGTCCAGAGACACTGTCCTCCAGGCTGTTGCATGATGAAGATACCCTATCTCTTGGATCCTGGCATTTTCTTTGGTTGTCCCCCATGCATGGAGTAGTCTTATTTTCCTCATCTCCACATACTGTCCTCCCTGACTTCCTTTAGAATCTCACCTTCTATAGGAAATCTTTCTCAACCCCTCTTAATTCTCGTACCTTCCCTTGGTCAATTATTTTCTATTTGTCCTGTATATAGCTTGCTTTGTATATATTGGAATTTTGTCCTTCTTATTAGATTGTGAATTCCTTGGGGGAAGTGTGTGTGTGTGTGTGTGTGTGTGTTTCTAGTACATAACAGTGCCTAGCACACAATATAGACTTGATAAATATTGATTGATTGATTGATTGATGACTACGAGCAGGAAGATGAGCCCAAGCCATTCTTAGGCTTGTTAGAAGACAAGGGTATTTGGATGATGCAGATCTAGAGGGAAGATGGAATTCCTATTCAAAATTTACAAAAAGTACTTCATATTTTGATGTTTTAAATAGCTACCTGTTGGGAGAGTCAAGACGAGTTCAGTTACTCTTTTCTATTTTAAATATTTGTAAACTAATGCTCATGAGGTTTTTTGGCATGAATTATGTCCTTTCCACTGGAGGAAATAAATAGCTAACCCATACCCAATCTACTTTACAAATTAAAGATGTTTCTAGAAAGAACTGGATTCCTTTTGGGGAGACATTATGCATGAATCAAACGATGGTTTTGAAAGGATTTCCTGGGGCTCCAAGGTGAGGGCATAATAAGACAGAGACAATAAGGAAAAAGGATTGACTTCTATAGTTAGAAACTAGGCTTCTCTGGGACTAAGCTCAGGTAACTTTGGCCTATAGCTGTGTGCCCTTAGTGGAAGGGGGCAGCCCAGCCACCCTGTGCCAGTAGGTCTTTAGACACATTGTGTTCTCTCAGTACAATATCCTTGAAGGCAAGCTTTGTTTTGTTTTTGTATTTTAAATCTCAGCCCTTAGTACAGTGCCTGGCACATCATTGTTGTTGCTTAGTTGTTTGGTTGTGTTTGACAGTTTGTGACCCCATGAACCATAGAATGCCAGACCCTTCTATCCTCCATTATCTCCTGAAGTCTGTCCAAGCTCATGTTCATTGCTTCCATGACATTATCTGTCCATCTCATCCTCTGCTATCCCCTTCTCCTTTTCCCCAACTTCAAGATCCTTCCCAATGAGACCTGTCTTTTCATTATGTGACCAAAGTATTGAAGTTTTGGCTTCAGTATTTGTCCTTTTGATGAATAGTCTGGCACACAGTAGGTATTCAATAAATGCTTGTTGAATTGAATTGAGCTGTATAGGCCATGGGGACCACATCTATGCACTGACTACATGCCCCTGGGGCCATGGCTGGATTCTGTGAGTCAATGAGATCACTCCTCTTCCCCTTCCTCCTCCTAACTCCCCATAGATCTCTTGCCTAGACCCACAGTGCCAGCCAGTTTGAAATATTAATGCTCTATTGACTCAGGTTTCTTTTGGCATCTGAAATTAATTTCATTTTATTTGGACTGTGATGGATTTTAACATAAGATAACAGCAAACCTTTGCCAACCTTAGGCAGTTTAATAACCTAAATCTTTGATTAAAATTTTTAATAGCCTGGAATGATAGAATGGCCAGAGTCCATGATAAATTAAGTCTCCGTCATTCACATTTATATACAGTTTTCTGTTTGTGATGGGAAAAAAAATCCATTTTCATTTTCTCTGGTAGAAAAAAATTGTTGTTGTTTTGAAAGGTACTCCTACATGAGATTCATCTCTTTTTAATCCAAATTTTGAAATTTTTTTCTTTATTTTGCATTAGTTGTGACAAAGAAGGCTCTTGGCTCTGTTGTTTACTATGTGACCTTGGGCAAGTCACTTAACCTCAGTTTCATTATCTGCAAAATGAGGTGGTTGAACCAGATGGTTTGAACTTCCTTTTGGCTCCAAGTGATTATTTGAAGAGAAAAAGAGAGGATGTTTACAGTAGCTTACTAGACTCCAGATTTTCCCTTCTTACCTTCTCAGAGGGCAGTGACTCAGTTCTACCTTCATTGGATCATAATTTTAGAACCGGTAGAAACCTCCAGGACATTCTCCTTTCCTCAGCGAGTTCAGTGCCTGGCTCATATTCTCTCTCCTCAGTTCCTGCCCTTATTCTAGGGAACTTCAGCACACGTATTGATAATCCTTCAAACCCTTACATTGGTTCCTGAGATCACTCATTTCACACGACCTAGTTCCACCATCCATCTTGGTCACCCCCAGAGAGTTAGACCATTTATCTTTCAATCACTCACAATTGTACCACTTTTATGGTCATAAATCTGAAATTCCCTTATCCAGTCATAATCTTTTCTTATCACATCTCTTCCACTGCCTTTCAAAGACCTAGTCACAGATATATATACACACACATACATATATACAACATGTGTATACACAGATATACACACATATATGTCAGAGAAGGCATTACACACATACACATACATCTACATGTACATATTTATATGTATGTGTATGTGTGTATATATATTTACCAGACAACGCATTACACACACACACACAGATACACATACATCTACATAAACACAGACACAGACACACACAGACACACCCACAGACACAAAGACATAGACACACACATAGACACAGCCACACACAGACACACAGACACACACAGATACACAGACACAGACACAGACACAGACATACCCCTTAAAGTATTCTTACCCCTTATTCCATGACTTTTCCTCCTGGATCCAGTGACACTGGTCTCCTGGTTGTTCCACCGAGATCCTCCATCCCTTGGCTTTGGGACCTTGTTCTTGGTTGTCCCCAAAGCCTGCAATGCTCTCCCTCCTCCAGCTCAAGTCTTGTACCAAAAAGCATTGGCTAGGCCTCCTGAATAGCAGTGCTCTCCCTCTGTGATTTCTCTGGCTGACTCTGTCTCTAGTTTGTGCATGTGGCTGTTTGCATTCTGCCTTTCACCTCTTCTATTCCTGGTCCTTAGCCCAGTACTTGGTACACAGCAGTTGCTTAATGTGTTTATTGATTGACTGACCAGGTCCAACCTAGTCATTTTACAGAAGCAAAGATTGTGACTCAGTGATGGGCCGTGACTTCTTCCAGGTCAATAGCAAGGAGCAGCAGAGCCAGGATTTGACCTCAGTCCTTTAACTTTTGATCTGAGAGTCTTTCTGCACATGTTCTTCAGCACAGTAGCATTGATAGACAAACTGAGAAATAGGCAGACAAGGCAGAGAAACAAATAGGCAGGAAGAGAGACATGTAGATAGTCCTATGGAAAGACAGACAGACAGATACGTAGAGAGGCAGATAGGTTCCAGCTAGACAGATAAATAAACAGATAAATGGACAGAGAGACAAATAGACAAAGGGACAGATTAACAGACAAATGCGCAGACAGGCAGACAGACACAGATGCAGACAGACAGACAGACCTATAAGAGAGACAGACATATAGATAGATGCATATATAGAGAGGCAGATAGACAGAAAGTAGTTTGATAGATGGATAGATAGATGAATAGATGGATAGATGAAGATATAGTTGGATGATAGATAAATAGATACAAAGTTTAATAAGCACTTGCTTTGTGCCAGACACTCTGCTAGAAAACAAATAAACAAATAAACATGGAATGAGCACTGGCTTAGGCACCATGTCAGAAGACATGTTCCAGACTTAGCTCTGCCACAAAGTAATTGTAGAACCTTAAAGAAATTAATTCAGACTGTTTAATGGAAGATTAAATACTGAAGCTGAACCTTAAACAGTATGGCCACATAATGAGAAGAAGGGACTCATTGGAAAAGACCCTAATGTTGGGAAAGATTGAAGGCAAAAAGAAAAAAGGGATGTCAGAGAATGAGATAGGTAGTCTCATAGAAGCAATGAACATGAGCTTGAACAGACTCTGGGAGATAGTGGGGGATAGAAGGGTACATGGCATCACGAAGATTTGGTCAAGACTGAATGACTGAACAACAACAAACATTAACTGTAGGACTGGGAAGAAACCATGGGCCTCTCAGGATCTGGACCACAATGGCTCCAGAAGCAAAGGGGTGGCTGAGCTGTGAGTTGCAAAGCTGGAAGGAGTGTTTGTGCTGAGACGTTAATAATAATGGTGTTATTCCCATTAAATTTTACAAATCCATTGTCTAGGAAGGAGTTACAATAGGCCTCATGATCTCCTCTATTTCTCTGCAGATGAGGCCCAGGGTCCCACAGACAGTAATTGGTAGAGACTGGATCAAAGATCCATCCAAGAAATAATATTATTATTCCAGCCAGAGGTGGACATTTTCCATCACATTGGGTTTGCTCTTTGAACCTCGTGCCTGGTCTCCTGCTTATCTATTTATTCATGTTCTCTGAACCAAGTTCAGCTGAAGCAGAAATGGTGATGGCTGGGAACCTTTCCAGCTCTCAGAGGCATAAAACCAGCATTCCTGGGCTCACTGTATTATAAGCTACACATCTGAAATTCTACAAATCTCAATTGGGTCAGGTTGGAAGTACGTTAAAACCAAATTCTCCGACAGACTCTTGGAGTCCAACAAATGGGCTTGGAGACCTCATTGAACTTAAACTGCCCTCATTACTTGTTGGGGGAATAATTTTCTTGTGAGGGGACAAAGGTCTCTTCCTTTGCTGCCTCAGCACATCTAAATTGGGCCAGGAGGAAAGTAAAATAATGTATGATTAAACTCCAGTTTGACTGGCCCTCTGGCCCTAGAATAACTTTGCAAGTTAAATAATTGGAGAGGAAACTTGGCATGTGTGTGTGCCTGTGCACATGTGTGCGCAAACACACATGCATGCATGTGTGTATGTATTTGTGTATGTATGGAGAACATGACATAATACTACCTCCATACTATTTGGAAAGAATGTTAGGCAGAAGAGGGATTCTTTTTTTCTTGACCCCAGAAGGTAGAATAAGGAACAGTGGGGAAGTTGGAAAATTGCAAAGAGGCTTATTTTTGCACTTTGGGAGGTACCTACCCAGGAAGTCCTTCAGCAAGCAACTCAGATTTCACTTTCCAAAGGCCTTTCCTGGTCCCTTTTCCAGCTGGGAGAACCTTTGCCTTAGGGGGGGAGCTACCTTTTATCTATTTTGTATATTTTTAATATAAACATACATGTTATATTTATATGCTATCATTATATATTATGTTATATATTATATGTAACATAACATAATATAAATTAATTAATATAAATTAATAATATTAATATATTACATATTATATAATATACACTATGTATATATGCTATTTCACTATCCTTTGCCTAGTTATTTAAGTTTTCCCCATTGGAACGCAAGCTCCTTGAGAGAAGGAACTATTTTTGCCCTTCTTTGTATCCACAATGCTTAGCCTGGCATAATAAATGCTTGTTGATTGATTGATTGACTGATTAAAAATTAGAGGTGTTCCAAAGACATGGGCTATTTTTGGAGGTAGTGAGTTCCCCGTGATTTGGACAAAGGCCAGATAAGCCCATTTTCTGGGATGCCTGTAGTGGAGATTGAGATTGTTCAGGTGTGGAGTGGGCTTGATGGGGATGGTGTGGTTACCAGAGACATCAGACCTAGGTTCATACCCTTCCTCTGATGCCTCCTACACCTGTAACCTTGAGCAAATCATTTCACCTTTTTAGACCTTGGTTGGACTAGATGGCCTTGGGAAATGTCTTCTAGTTTTAAATTAGGATCCTGTGACTTCTATTAAAACAGACCCCTTTGAACTCTGAGATTTTTTGACTCTTTGAGTTAAAACATAAAGAAAAAGTGATATGTGATATGTGTTCACAATGACACATCTTTCTCCTTATCCTGGATGTAAAGGTAAGGGAGAAGACAGCATAGGTCTCTTCCCTGCATTTTACAGTGACTTTCTATAGATAGCATTGCCCATCCCTTAAGTATCTCTGATGGTAACTTCAGTCCAGGTGAGGAGTTGGAAAGCAATGAATGCCATAGCAGTGCTATGCCTCATGAGGGATAACTTTATATAACTTTGAAGTATATGTAACTTGAAAGTTATAGCCTTTAAAAACTCTAAATTCCATGCTAGAAATGATGAATCTGGCCAGAGAAAGAAAGTCAGTGAAGTCAATTAGCTTGTTCCACAGAACATACATAGTACAAATGCATGCTCTAGAGTGTTTTTGGAGTCAATCTACACCCCAGTAAAATTGGCCTGCTTGGTTTTCCCTGTTTGTGACATTATATCTTTGGTCTCCATACTTTTGCATAGCCTTTGCCCTCATGCCTGGGATGCTCTTCCTTTTTACCCCCACCTTGTACAATGTACAAAGCTTTCTTCTAGCTTGTTTCATCTATCTTGATCACATCAGTTGCCAATAACCCCTCCTATCAAATTTGTTATTGTCCAGTTGTTTTAGTTGTGTCCAACTCTTCATGACCCTGTCTGAGGTTTTGTTGGCAAAGATACTGGAATAGTTTTGCCTTTTCCTTCTCCAACTCATTTTACTGTTGAGGAAACTGAGGCAAATAGAGGTTCAATGACTCATCCAGGATCACACAGCTAGTAACGATCTAAGGCTAGATTTGAACTCAGATCTTCCAGACTCCAGGTCCAGCACTCTACCCACTGCACCATCAAGCTGCCTTCCTACCAAATTACTTTGTCTTTTATATTTATTTATCTTTAAACATGTTGTTGCTTTCCCAAAATGGAATGTAAACTCTTTGAAATCAGTTTTTGTTTTGTTTTTGTTTCCCTTGGATTTAGTATGGGTAGTATGCTTGGCACATAGTAGGCACTTAAATGCTTGTTACTGAATAGAGAGAAGTATGAAGGGGGCAATCATATTTTCTTAATAGTATCTAATGTCTGTGGCTCAAGGCAAGAGTAGGTTTTATGTTCATTTAATGGATTGATTTACCTTTCTTTGCAAGCCTCTGGGCTCAAAGACCCAATTACCAAGTGTCTCAATTCTTAACAGCATTTATAGGACCGAAAGGGGGTTTCACAAAAGAATCAGACAGGCCAGCAACACATTAATCAATAGGATTTTTATTATGTCATATTTTAACTTAAAGTGTAGCTATGAGTCTAAAATCAAATATCTAGGGAAGGGAGAGAATAGGTACAATAAAAGAATGGATGATTTTAGGGTTAGGTTTTATTAACGTTTAAGGGTGAGGGTCTATGGAGTCAATCTATTAAATAACCTTACCCCTCTTAAAATAACTAGATGCTATGTCCTTATACTATTGTCAGGTGAAAAATACCTCCATTGAGTGAAGCAATCAGAGGTGTGAGCAAAGCCCAGATATCTCTATTGAGTCAATCAATCAATCAAAGGATTTAAACTAGGTACGGAAAGTCTTGGATTAGTTTTGAAATCCTTGAAGCCACTGGATGAACCAGAGTGATGTTCCTTCCAAATGAAGTATATTTCGACTGATTAAGGTGACTTAGCACATATAAAACCTGTGGGTTTTGGATAAAATAGCAAACCATTTCAGAACCCAGACATAGTGTCTGATAGAGTAGAGGAGATACAGCCATTCCAACCTTCTTTGTGGGGAGGAAGAAGAGCCTTGTGCCAGATTCAGCCTCAGCCTCTTCTCTCTCTCCCTCTGATCAGAGTAAGAACTTTGTGAACTTTAATGAGTACAAGGAGTCAGAACTTTCTTTGGTGTCCTAGGAATGTTCCCAGGACAGCAGCAACTGCATCAGGAGCCAAGAACAAACTAGACACACTGAGGAAAAACAGCTTTAAGACTCTATGAGGAGCCTAGCAGTAAAACATACATAAAGGGAACTTCGTGATCACCCAAGGAAGAAGGAGCTGTAAATTGTCTTTTTGCCACATGTGCTTCCTGAACTAGATATATGCTCATGAGACAATGTGTCCTAGACTTTGGAGGCATGCTTTGTATCAAGTTTTTTTATATTATCTATCTATCTATCTATCTATCTATCTATCTGTCCTTTTCTAAAAGTTAGTTAAGTTTGACTGACTAATTGATATAAACAGATAATCATTATGGGGAAGCACACTGGTGGGGGCTTATAATAGAAAATCACTTGCCAATCCAGGACTTGTAGCAGCAAGCACCCCAGCATAACTAGGGTGGCTGCCAACACAGGTTCCTAGATCTGCTTTTATAAAGGAAAGCAGCTCAAAATGGGTTAACAATCTTGCTTTAATCAAACATATGTCATTTACCTAGTTCAGGGGAAAAAAGTCAGCAGCCCAAATTTCAGAAAATACAAATAAAATACAAACAAGTTACAAGCAGAAGTTACAAATACCAGACAGGCATCCAACTGTCTGACCATACTGTCTTATCCATACCTAGTCACAGTTCCCGGAGAAGGAAGCACCAACATCTGGTTTTCAAAGCTGGGGGGGGCTCCACGGCTGCCCAGAGTCTCATCTGGTCAAATCACATGACTCTTCTCAAAGGGAGCCCCAAAGCAAAGCCTCACATCAGGGTATATATAGCCTTCTGGATCAGAGAATGTCACAACCCTCTTGACCCACTGCCCAATCACAAAGTAAAAATAAGCTTCTCTCTACAGGCTCCAGGTGACCTCATTCAGCCTATTAGGGGGCAGAGTATATTTTCAAATCAAGGAAGGTTCTCAGAGTCACTTAATCCTATCAAAGGGCCTGGGGGCAGGGAAGATCTTAAATTCCCATTCCCATAACAAACCTTTAAGAATCCTGAGGGGAGATATAGTATCTGTCTCTAGGGACTCAGTCAGTCAGTCATGGAAAGGGGCACAATTAGGCTTAAATTGCTGGGAGTATCAGTCAAGGGCATGTCAACTAATCAGCCAACATATATTTATTAAGCATCCCATGTAGCAGACATTGCTAGATATTGTGTGTAAAGAGACAAAAAGAACCAATTTCTGCCCTCAAGGAGCTTGTATTTTATTGAAAGGTTCATGTATGAGTTAGTGTTCAGTTTTGAGGAAAATTAGCTCTTCTCAGAGGCAATGATGAGGAAACTGCATTTTTATCATAATGGACAGTCAGGGAAGGGGACAGCATAGGGATGGGAGTGAAGTGACTGACAGCAAATGTACAAGCTTGCCTGGATAAGAGAAGGGGAATAAGGTGGAATAAGCCTGGAGAGAGACCAGGTTGTGGAAAACTGTTTTGGTAGCCATAGGTCAGGATAGGGATCAGATACAGTCCTCCAGAGAGGCTGGCCTCAGACTTGGTACATGCCCATCCTGTGATGTGTTGGGATGCTTGGGTCTCTTGAACAACAGGCCACCATGGTCACCATGCCTTTTAATATTGATGGGAAACCAATCCATTTCCCTTCTCCCTTCTGGTATCACACTTGAGGGAACTTTTGGCAAGTGCCAGCGTTCCCCTCTCTGTCTTCATAAGTGGAAAACACTCCCATCAGTCAGTACAGATGGCATATAGGCTGTTTATATAAGAATGGTCCTTCTAAGGTATTTACACAAGTGCCCATAGGTCAAGAAAATGAGCAGAGGGCTTCACTGACTCAATCAACTCATTTCAACCCTCTTTCCTTCTAACTTTGCCCAATCACCCCAATGGGGCCCTGCTCAATTCTTTCCTTGGTTCTTTCCTTTTCTTTCTGTAGTTACGGCAAATCCATGTCAGCTGATTTCTGCAGGTTTGAGGGAGGATGGGAAGGGTCTGGAGAGAGTCCCTTTTGTCTTTGGAGAGAGACCCTAACTTAAAGGTTGCTTAAGGCAGAAGGTTGGCATACTCCACTTCTTCTCTTGCCCCCTCCCCTCCAAGTGACTGGGCAGAACCAATATCTGTCACCTGTTGAGAGTAGGGGCAGGGCATGAGTTCTCTATATTATGATGGAATAGACCAGAAAGTGGGTTTGTATATCCTGCCAGGAGAGTAGAGGGTGGTGGACAGAGGGCTGCTGAGTGAGCAGTTCAAGTATTAGCATTTTCTCATGTTGATTCACAAAGATTTTACCTTGTCAGTGTTTTTTCTTTCTTTGTATTGTGGATTCAGCTGTAATTGTTCTACATCTGGTGGATAATTCCTCTTTTGGGGAGTTTTTGTGAGTTAATGGCATCTGGGCAAAGTGTCGACCCTGCCGTCTTATTGGTTTCATGACCTAGAAGTTCTCAATTTTTAACATTTATATAGTTCTCTGAAATTTGCAAAAACACTTCATGTATGTAAATTATCTCCCCTGAGCCCTGAAAAACCCTGAGAGGTAGGTTTTACCGGCATTATTCATTTATATTTTATAAATGAAAAAATGAAGGTTCAGGAGAGGTTAAAAAAAAAAGAAAAAATTGTCTGCTGTTGGACACACTATGGCTAGTAAGTGTAGGAAGCAGGATTCCAACCCAAGGATTCCTGACTGCAAATTCAACACTCTACCTCCTAGTCTCTGCTATGTCTGTAAATCTTTATCCTCCACTTCATGCCAAGCTCAAATAGTACTTTGTCTCCGAGATCTCCCCCAAATTCTCCAATTTTCACTAATCACACAAATCCACCACCTGACCTTCATCTTATGTGATCATGGGCAAGTTACATTAGTTATTGGAATCTCAGGTTTCTCATCTATAACATGGGAATAGAATGCCTACAAAGACAATGTTGAATGATTGATGGAGAGCTTGAATGTCCTGGCTGTATTTGCATCTAGAAGAGAGAGAGAGCAGCTGAGGCCTAAGCAGAAAGATCTCTAGGTTGTCCATCAGAGACAGTGAGAAAGGACAAGACTGGCCAAGGAATCTCATTCTGATGCAAATGCCTCTGTCAGGTTGGCCAGAAGTTGGTCTATAGCTAGAACTCTAATTCTGTGATGGATGAGGCTGGAAGGAAAGGTTGGTCTGTGATTTGGATCATCTTTTGTTTGATCAAAGGGCATTCTGGGACTTGGTCTGGGGATAAAGACTCCCAGACTATGGCAGGAGGAAGATTATGATAGTAATAATGGTAGTAGTTAATATTTATACATATATAAAAATATAGTTATGTACTATGATTAATATAGGCATAACACATTATAGAATATATCATACAATGTGCACATATAATGTATTATATAATCTATGATATATAATGTATTATAATACGTGATGTATGATGTATAACATATAGTATAATGTATACTGTATTATAATATAATATAACTTTATAATGTAGAATATGTTATATTATATACTATATATTATGTAATGTGTGTGCACCCATATGTATATACGTGTTATATATGCGATATATACACATTTATAAAGGCAGGTGAGTGGGACAGTGAATAGAGAGCTCGACCTGGAATCAGGAAGACCTGAATTCAAATTTGACATCAGATATTTACTAGCTGTGTGACCCTGGGCAAGTCATTTCATTTCTGTTTGCCTCAGTTTCCTCATCTGTAAAATGAGAACAAAGAGTCTTCACTCCCTAGTGTCATTGTGTAGGATCATATTTTTAAAGTGCTTTGCAAACCTTAAAACACTATATAAATTCTAATTGTTGTGACTGTAATGAGCCCAGAAGCCTTAGGGCCCAGAAGCCTCTCTCCTTGTTGGCTGGCATCTGTGTGAAGGGCAGGGCAGAGTGAACAAAGGCACTGGAGAGGAAAGCTCTGCTCCCGTCAGATTTTCTTTTAGACTGTCTTCAAGTCTCTTCAGGCTCTGCATTCAGATTATTTCTAGCTTCCAGATTCAAGAGGGAAGATGCCTCACTTGAGGGTGCTGAAGGGAGAATACAACTTTAGGATGAAGTCAGTGTGAAAGGAGGAGCTGGGAATCTCCATTGTCCTCAGCTTGCTACATTAGAGACTTTGGAGACTGTCCCCTTGGGTGAGATCTAGGGCTCTCTCTTTCTCTTGATTGGGTTGAGTTACCTGACTCCAAAGGCAAAGTTCCTTCACTGCATATTGTTTGGTATATTTTCTCCTATGTATACTTTCTCTGATTTCTATTTTGCTACTGACTTGGATAAATTATTTCCTTTGCTATTTACCATGTGTTTGTTCATTATAGAACTGGTATTTGGTGGGAAAGAGGTCAAAACTTGGAAATAGAGCTTGGAGTCCTCTCCCATTAGTATCTAGCAATCAGATATTTAGCTTGAACCTGAAAACCACATATCTGAGACTAATAATATTTATGGGAATTATCTATCTATTTGTCATCTATCTAATCTATCTATCTATCTATCTATCTATCTATCTATCTATCTCTCTGTGTGTTTATTTCTAGCCCAATGTCCTCGATCTCTGAGGATAGCAGAGTGGCCAAATTTATGGTCTCACTCACCTACTTTTCCTTTTTGCAGAAGGTAAAGTCTTCCTTGAAGAAAGGTGGAGCTACACAAGACAGCACCACGGTACCTGAGGGACAGGCTTCATTGTATTGTTATTATTGTTCCAACTCAAATCCCACATTCTACAAGAAGCCTTCCCCAACTCCTCTTAATTCCGGTGCCTTCTCTCTTTTAATTATTTCCCATTTGTCCTGTCTATAGCTTACTTTGTATATATTTGTTTGCATGTTGTCTTCCCCATTACATTGCAAGCTCCTTGATGGACTGTTTTTTGCCTCTTTTTGCATCCCTAGTGCTTAGCCCAGTGCCTGAAACATAGTGTAGGCACTTAATAAACATTTATGGATTATTTGATTATTATACAGCACTTTGAGAGTCTTTAAAGAAATAATTATGTTTTATTTCAACATTCATTTAAAAATGTTGAGTTCCCTATTCTCTCTTTCCTTCCAGCCACTCACCTACTCATTGAGAAGATGAGTGATTATCAATCACATGTGTGAAGTCATGCAAAGCATATTTCTATATTAGCCATATTGCCAAAAACAAAAACAAAAACAAAACAAAACCCAAGAAAAATTAAGTGAAAAAAGTGTGGTTTCAATCTGCACTTTAAGGGTCTTTTTTTTTTAAGATCTTTACATATAGGGTGGCTAGGTGGCACAGTGAGTAGAGTGTCGGCCCTGGAGTCAGAAGGACCTGAGTTCAGATCCGGCCTCAGACACTTAACACACACAAACAAAAACCTAGCTGTGTGACCTTGGACAAGTTACTTAACCCCAATTGCCCTTCAAAAAGCAAAAAAAAAAAAAATCTTTACATATATTGTCTCATTTAACCTTCACAACAGTCTTGCCAGATCAATACTGTTATTCTCCTCCATTTTGCAGATGAAGCAACAGAGAGAGGTTTAGTAACTTGCCCAGGGTCACACAGAAAGAAATCGTCTGAGGGAAGATTTGATTGTCCTGATGCCAAGTCCAATGCCCATCTGTCTATACCAATTAACTACCTTGACCTCTATGTTTCTGCGAATGTGTCTCAATCCTCAATTCAATTTACTGAACATTTGTTAAATGCCCACCCTTGTTAGGCTTTGGGAATATAAAGACAAAAAGGAAATAGTCCCTGTTCTCCAGAATCTTAGACTGTACTGGGTGGGGAAGGATAGGGGATGGGTTTGACACAGATGCAGATAAGCAAACACATGCTTTATATGGAGTAATGCAAAGTTAATTCAAGAGGGATTGAGGGATTGTGTTATTACAGGCAGAATTAGGATAGGGAGGTAGTTGCTGAGCTGTGCTTTAAAGGGATGGTGGGGGTGATCAGGTAGTACATGACAGCAATCAGTCAGGAAGCATTTATTATTTATGTACTAGATGCTGGACATTGTGCCTGGGGATCTGGGGGTGGGGGCTGCCTGTGCAAAGGTATGGAGGTGGGAGATAGAATCTCATGTATAGGAAAGAGTAAGGAAACCAGTCTGACTGGAACGCCTAGCACCTCATAGCCAGGGCCTGCACTGCGGATTTGTTCTATACAATATACACATGGCATGAATCCTCTTTTTCAATGGATTGAGAAGTAGCAAAGGTTTAGTGCCTGATAAAGGGGCATGCAAGTTTTTCTCTATAGACTACATTGTCAGAAATTTACTTCTGGGATCTAGGAATTTTTTAAAAATTGAAAAAATTGCAAAGTAAAGATGGCTAGCTTTTCAAAAATATGAATTTTAAAATCATGATATAGAAACAGAGAGACAGCATGTGAAAGTAATAAATGGGCTGCTAGGTGGCGCCATTGTGCACAGAGCCCCTGGGCCCAGAGCCAGGAAGACCCGAATTCAAATCCAGCTGCAGGCACTGGGCAACCCTGGGCAAGTCACTTACCTTTGCCTGCCTCAATTTCTCTATTTGTAAAATGGGGATAACAACATCCTATGGTTGGGAGGATCATATTATATAATAATTATAAAATGCTTAGCACCATGCGGGGCACATAGGAAGCTCTATAGAAATGTGGGTTATTGTAGCTATTATTATCTGCACTGGTGGAAGGAATTCCCACACATGGACAAAACTTCATGTCCTTGACAGATTTTCATAATACATAAAACATTTCCCCCTTCCCGCCAAGAGTTTACTCAGCTTGATTCAGATGTCAATCAATCAACAAGCATTTATTAGGCACCTACTATGTTCCAGGTACTGGGGATATGCAGAAAAGGGGAAAATGGTACCTGTCCTCAAGAAGCTTCCATTCTAATGAGGGAGACAGAATATATAGACAAGATATATACAGGCTAGATGCAAGGCTACCTTAGAGTGTAAGGCACCAGAGTTATAGGTCTAACATTTTCTCCAATCAATTTTAATGAAGTCACTGAGAATATCAGTGTTTAGCAGGATCAATTATTCCTGAGAATTACGGGATGTATTGGATCAGAGAGCATTTTGATTCTTGTTCTGTTTTTCCTTCACCACCAGTGGTGCTCACTTTTAGTTTTGTGGAAGAGAAGTCAGGTGGGACTCAATATTGTCCATAGTTGGCCACATGATCAATGATTTTGTTGTTTTGATTCTATTAGTGTGGGGGTATATGTGTGTTAGCTGTTTAGGATCATAGATTCAGAGCCTAGAAGGTCCTTAGAGGTCATCTAGTCTAATGTCTCATAGGTGAGGAAACTGAGGCCCAGAGATATCATAAGACTCACCCAGGATGTCATCTATAAATTCTTTCTTCTGTATCTCATTTCTGAGCAATAAAACATTTTCTTTTTCTTGATGTGGGTTAGGCAAGCTACATTTTGCCTATGGGCCCCTTGTTGGACCTGAGATATTTTACATGACTTCCACCAATCCATCCAGTCCCTGTATGCAGAACAGTAGGCCTGCCTTTCTGAATTGGTGAGGGAAATGATTTCTCTTCCCTGGGAGGGATGGGCTGTCTCTCTTGTGCTGACAGTACAATTGGCACGACTTCAATATCTGGCCATCTCTCAGGTGTATTTCTCCACTTACTAAACAAACCCCCATCATCCACCATCTCCCATAAATCTTCATTACAATTTTACCTCAGCCGGGTCCCTGGGTCTCTCTCCTCTCCGAATACCCACTCTCTAAAGGTTCATAATTCTTTTTGCGATAAAAAAGTTAGCAATGTTTTACAGTGAATGAATACAAGGGGGATAGCTGTTTATCTCTTCTCAGCTCATTTGGGACTGAAACACACTCTTTGCCAAAGACAGAAAGCTTAGAGAGTGGTTTTCCAGCAATAAAGTCAGGCCGGCCTGTTTCTAAGAAGCAGTTCAGAACTTGGTTTTCATTTCTGCCCAAGAGGAATGGAAATCACAGTGATGACAGCAGAAAGTGCCTGAGAGCAGTAGGGGACTGGATGGTTGGAGTGCTTTGCTCCAGTGGGAATCCTCCATACCTTAGAGGGTGGCAGGGGTGAGAAGAGGATGGGGATGATCAAAGGCCTGCCCCACTGAGAGCTGATGAGAAAGGGGGGGCATCTGGAAGTGGGAAATTGAACCCCATGCAAAAGAAATGAAAGGAAGTTAGTGAAGAAGAACCTGATGGATGGGAGGGGGAAGGCCAGGGCATCCAGCTCAAGGGCCACTGAGTCACTCCATCCTGGGATCTTCGCATCAATAGCTGACAGTCATAGAACAATTTAAAGCTTGCCAAGTCTTCTGGGGTTATCTCATTTGAGTCTCTAAATGTATCTGGGAGAGAGGATCTATTATTACTCCCATTTTTTATGTGAGGAAATTGAGACTAAGGAGATTAAGTGATTTGTCCAGTGTTTCACAGCTAATAACTGTCTGAGGTCACATTTGAACACAGATCTTTCTGATTCCTCT